>WUAM01000260.1:1057676-1068603 GCA_024336885.1 Actenoides hombroni | reverse complement strand
ATTAAGTTCTATAAATCCTTCCTCATTTTAAAGTGTGTTCTTTTTAAAACAACATTTTTAAATTTAAATACTGCTAGCCCCACTTAACCCTCTCAGGCAGGTACCCTGAGGTCTCGGGGCCAGGAGCTCCCCAGGTTATACAGAAAATGAGGATGTCTAGATGCCTGAATAACGTGCTTTTGGATCCCAATGCTAGGTACCTGTCCTAGGAAATCTTAGCTTTAGAGCTAAATCGGGGTTTAACTTGCACTGCATGCCAGTCAGAGAGGACCGCTCTTTGTTAAGTACTCTTGAATCACTTCGCTTTCTTTAAATCAGACTAGGCAACTACCAAGGAATAAGAAACAGTATTTTGGGGTTTTGTGTTCAGACTTTGCCATTTTCCTCCCCAGGGATGGTTGAAAGGACACTTTCTGCATTGTGCTTGGGTCTAATTTTAATCCTAACAACCCTGGAGTGTCTGACTGAGTGTAGATTTTTGAAACCTCTTGGTGGGGGAAGGGAGAGCTCAAACTTTGTCTGTCAAGTGTTTATTAATGCAGTTTGGCAGTAATAAAATTGCCAAAGAAGTGTGTGTGTGTGCTAGAGCGCCCCGATACAAATAGAAAAGAAGCCTCTATTTCTGCACATTTGGTTGTTTTAGTCTGTATTTTTCCCCCTTATTTCCAGGTTCTTCAAGAGCAGCTACATGCAGTTGCCAGCTTCCCTCCATGTGGTGCCCCAGCATGCCTTGTGCTGGTGATGCCACACATACCATTCATCTGCCCTGGAGAGTGGAGCCTACCTCTAGGGTAAGGCAACAGGCGCAGCCTCAAAAGCCTGGCTCCTGTGGGGTCAGTAGCAGTGGTCTCAGGGAGAGAGTGTGGATTGCAAGCCTGCTCCTCTTCCATCTGTCCGTGATTCCACTTAAGTGGGCTCACTTTTTTGTTTCCAAACAGATATCCAGGGCATCCCACGCACATTCTGACTTAATCCTGAGTCCTACCTTTGAAGCACCTGCCCTGAAATGCAAAGGAGGAGAGTTGAGTTTAGGGTTAAAAAAATTTAATACAAAATCCAGAGTTGGAGTGAAATAATCTATGTGCTCACCTCTCTCACCAGTAGTTAGTAATTTTTGAAACTTTTCATTGTTCTTAATAATTTCCAGTCCTGCGGGCCAGGGATACTGCAAAGAAAGGTTTAGGAAACAGTCCAGGACTGAGGAGAAAACCTTGGTACACTTACCTTTCTTCTGAGGCAGGCTCTGGTTTTTATTGCTGATGAATGGTGGGTGTGATGCTCTGCAGACTGCATAAGAGAGCACTGCATGAAGGGGAGCTGGAGACTCTTAGGTGGTTGTAAGACTTTAGCATTGACATAGAGTACTAGGAGCTCCATGATTTCTTCTGTGTGCTTCAGACGTGCATTTGTATATATACACTTCTCCCAAAGACTGAGCAGATTCACAACAAACCCAAAGAGGCTGTTCTAACGGTGCGCTGCTTACCTGTGGCTGCCAGTATATCCTGCCAAAGTAGCACCTGAGAAATGGAGAGACTGAAGGGAAGAATTAGAGCCTCAGGTAGAAAATGCATACCAGGGCTCTTCGTTCAAGGTAATTCTAGCTCACGGCACCAGTACTGTGACAGAAGATGAAATTGTTTTAACGATAAGGATGTTTTAAAGCTACGTATTCCTAGGGGATACTTAGCTCTTAGGGACGTTTTGGTGTGCTGGTCACATTTAGTCTTTTCTGGATAACCCACAGAGACTGCAGATTCTTCGAGGAGGGGGGGGGGAAGCAGAGAATTTCAGAAAGCTACAGGAATTTAGTGCCGTAGGAGAAACATAAATTCTTGGAAGTATTGTCAACACTGCAACACTATTGACAACCTCCTCCAAAAATGTGTCCTCTTAGATGAGTTGGTGGACTTGAACTCAGTGATCTGTAGGAGGTGCTATGACAACCCTCGGTAAGAATGGGACTTTGGAAGGGTAGAGGTATATAAGAAAACCTTTTACATTTATAAAATCTGAGTATTTGCAGTGCTAGTTTGATTTAGGGCATCTCTAGAAATCCATCAGACCTTGTTCCTGCACTATAACATGGTGCTTGAAGAACCAAACTAATTACAATTTGTGGTCTGAGAAGTAGATGCATAATTCTTGGGTAATATAATATATTTTGGTATATAATGCTGAATAATAGTATGTTTCTATGTTTTTTAACTTAGTTGAACACAATAATGAAAGAAAAAAAAATCTGTTTTTTTATTTTTCTATTCCTATTCCACTTGAGAGTGTTCTCAGAGGTATTTTTCCTTTTGCAAAAAAAATGGATGATGTCTGGTTGATTTTCTTGGGGCAAGGGGTCAGGGGGAGAGAGACAGAGGGAGGAACTGGTCCTGAAATACTTGTCCTTCTCTGAATGCAGCATAGATTTTGTTTTCAGTGGCAGTCCTTTCTTGACAAGGTTTTTTGTGTTTGTTTGTCCAAGTACTTTCGTGTCCTGAAGGGGAAAAATAGATGAAATTCAGTTGAATGAATTTAGCTCAAAGGAACCTGGCTAGTCAGCATTTTAGGATGTGTGTTTGCTACTTAATTGACTGCCTGAGATCTAGTATCTCAGGTTGTAATTTTGGTCTCCTGAAGATGGTAAAGATTCAGTCTTTTCTAAGAAGGATCAAAACAAGTACGGAGCAAGGAAGCCAATGACAGTATTTAACTTGTTTGCAAAACAGATCTAGTACTATGCATTCACTGGATAAGCTCTCACATGCTGAGGCAGACACAGCAGGAGCTAACCAGTAAGAAAAAAATGTTAGGTGCAAACTTTCAACTTGGCACATTTATTTGCAGTAAATACTCAGACTCACAGTTTCTAGAAATAAACAAAATTCCTCTGTTGTCTTTCACCAGCTTCATCCCCCTAGTTGTAATAACAATAGTACTAGTTATTATTCACTGATTTGGTTAATGAGACCAGAGCTAAAAAACCTTGTCCTGCTGTGTCGGAGGGGATAAAGGCAACTGTTCCTGAAGGAGTCGGTGGGACTCGTAACAGCGGCCACCCTCACTGAAAAGGGACTGTACTGCCCAAGATGTTCCTCTCACCCACCTTTCATACACTGGGAAAATTCATCCACTCTGCACACCAGGTTTGCCACAGAAGGAGATACACTGTAGGCAATCATCAGCTTTTATGTAGGACAAGTACGATAGGTATGAAGAAGCATAAGATACACCGAAGAAACCCTGTTTGAGGAAATACCTGGTGCCATGTAACCCTTGTAGACTGTAGATGCAAACTAGGGATGTTCTTTTAGGCCCTAGGATGCTCTAATCCTCTTTGGTATTGTTCTGTGAGATAACTCGATGACTCAAGCACAAAATGCTGGTTCAAAGGTAGAAATAGGCATGCTGGCATTTTAAAATTGTTGCTCGCTGAAATCCTTTGCAGTGTGTTTCTCTGTTGATGAGCTTTTGGTACAGCTTTGGGTTCTGAGTTAAGCTCACACTGCAGCTGTGGCCTAGGGATATTGCTGGTCTGTGCAGTGAAGGACATCAAACCATTTCAGAATGTACTGACATATATTTTTACAGAGATGGCTAACAAGCTCTGTGGACCATATTTCTCCTAAATACCTTTTAGTATACTGCTGAGAACAGCTATTAATCCCCTCTTCCGTAATCTTGTAATAGTATTTCAAGTAATCTGATGTGCACTTCAGAGTGCTCTGTCAATTTAATAGATGGAACATTCTGCACACGTTGGGATTGCTTCTGATACAAGGTATCGTCTGAAATAATGTCCTGGTAAGGCATTGCATAGATATCCTTTGGGAAAAAAAGTTGAAGATCTTCAGATTAATGTTGTTTGTTTATTTGTTTTTAATTGGGCATTCATGATACCCATTCTTTATAAAATTGGTGTTTTTCTTCAGGAAAACATTCACACAATCCACCATGAGTTATGCGACTACCTGTGAATTTCAGCTTTCATTTTAAAAAACAAAAGAAAACAATTTCTAAGCATCCTAGAAACTGATTGTTTAGAAAACAAGAAAAATATACCAACAACCTGGAAGTCTCTACATTCAGGAAACAAATATGAGTAACTGTTGGATTTTTTTGTTTGTTTGTTTTTAATGTCATGATTTTAGAAACTCGTTGCAGGATTTGTTTGAATGTACTCAAACTAGAAATGTAGACTTTGAAAAATGCTTCATATTTTTGATAAACCTGTGTTATTTCTGATATATGTTTGTCAAACTTGAAGATTTCCAGTGATGGTGACTACGTCATCTCTCTAAGCATTCTATCCCAAATCTTCAATGTCCTTAGGACTAGAATGTTTCCTGAATCTACATTACTGTAATTTGAGATTAGTACTTCTAATCCTGTCCACTGCTGAGATTGAGAACAGGCTAGTTCCCTACTGTAGAAAAGTATATACTTGAAAATATTGTCATGCCCTGCCTCAGCCTTTTCTATCTTATGCAACACAACCCCATTCAACTCTTTTTATAGGTCATTTTTTGCCGGAGTTGAGTTTTTAATTTTGGATGTCTTCTTTTGGTTCTCCCCAGTTGTCTTCATCTTTCTTAGAAGCTTAGCACCCAAATCTGGACCTAAGGTCCAGTCTGAAGTCTTATCAGTGAAAAATTAAACAGGAAAGTTACTTAAGAACTTTGTAGACTTCTGTCTGTAAGAATTTCATTACATTGTCAACGTTTGTTGTGTTTTTTTGATCAAGCACTGCATAGCTAATGCTTCTTCATCTTCTACTATGCTATGAGCTCTAGGCTTTTTTTTTTCTTAGGCACTACTATCTTAGCTGTTTCCCATTCTCTACATGTACAAGTGATCCTTCGTGTGCAGAATCTTGTGCTTGTCTCAGCTGAATTTCAACAGTTTTTAAAGCATTTCTCTAAAAGAAAAACACTGTCAAAAATTGACTGTCAAAAGTAATTTTGAAATTCTAAACCTGTCCTGCAATATAACTGCAGCCCTCATAATTCATGTTATCTTGAGATTTAATGAAGGTATTCTTTCTTACATCTCCAGGTTATCAAAAAGTACTCCAGCTGGTGCAGCTGTCATGAAGTGTTGAAGGTGCCTTGCCTTTAGAATGCTTTGAGGCACCACATATGCAGTCTGGGTGGCCCAGACAAAATAATATTTAAGAAATTATAATCAGTAATCAAATCTCTGTCTCTTTTCACTTGTGAGGCCATCCTGAGGTTATGTGTTCTGAAGAAGGAAACTGGCCAAAAAAAAAAATAATGTTTTTGCTACTTGTTCCAGCAGAAGCCTGAGTGCTACTAATCCAAGAACAATTAAGGTGGGAATGGAGACAGATTCATGAGAAAACATCGAGTTGCAGTTTGGTAAAGGTTGTCTAATCATGGAAACTTCAAAGGTCAATATTAAAAAAAAAAATACTTCTGGATTTAGATATTGAGCTTGTAACACTTCACTAGAACCTGACTTCCAGTATTTGGTTGCTTTGTGCTTTGAGAAAACCAAGGTTTTAAACTATATGAGACTGAGTGCTTTAATGACTTTGTACACGATTTTAAGTGATTCGGGATTTCAGGCCTCCCAATTTTTATACGTTTCTTGGTAAGCACACAGTAAAGATTGAAGTTATTTATGGTATATGTAATACTTAGATCTCTGATTAGAGATAGTTTAGTACATCCAGCAAAGTTTAGACATCTCCTTTCAAGCTCTCACAATTTGCCTTAATGATCAGAAAATTCTTTTGAAAAAATGCACATAAATAATTTATTTAGATACATTGTCTTATATCACCTTTCCTTCAAAAATATGAGTACACAGTGTTTTTTTGGTCACTCACTATCTTTTTACTCTTTACTATGATTCCCTATGTTTTTCATAGCATCTTCTCTTTCCTCTTCTATCTTGTAGCAATAAAGATCCAAATACCTCTGCTGGAGGAACAATAAAACATTTCTTTTGCAGAAAGGGGAAAAAAAAGCTGATGGATCTGGTTAAATTCAACCATCTTGTGGGACTTTAAAAACTATGGAAACAATTCAGGCTTGACATGTAATATCAGTGAGTTTGGAAGAAGGCTGGTTCAGCTATTCTAGTTACCATATATCTCTGAAAGTTGAGGCTGTCCCCAAGGATAGTTGAAATCCAGCACCGAGGACAGATGATGTGTCTATTGAAAGCAGTTGCATATATACTGCGTGCTGTGGTATCACTTTCTCTTCACTTACTTGTGTTTTCTTTGTGTTTCTTCTGGGAGCTAAGTTTGGATTTTATTTACAGTTGCTTCCTCTCTTTTGAGTTATCCATCACTGCCATTTGTTGGCCAGGAGGCCTTCCACATATTGCTTTATCTTCTTTTTCCCTTCCCTCCCATATGCTGTGCCTTCCAAAATCCTGGAACTCAGGCTGCCTGGCCCTGAAGCCAAGCATATTTTTATTCTAATTTCTCTTCTACCAGCCCAGACATCACCCCTAATTTGTCTTAAGTCTTCATTGTCTCCCTTTCAGGAAACAACTGCATTTCTAGCACATTGCTCTCCCTTTCCCTGAAGGTTAGATAAAAAAGAATCTAGTTCACATCTGTCTATGATCTGAAGCCCTTTGTCTTGGACCAGCCATCTTCCTTTATTGATCTCTTGTTCTTTATATATTTCTTAAAGTAGTGTTTGCACAATTAATTTTTTATGATTTATGGGTTTTTTTCTTATCTTTTTTGGATTTTCTTGTGAACGAGGTATTTTTTGTTATTCTATGTTTTGTATTTTATTGTTGATAGTTATTCATACTGCGTTTCTAGTTCTTTGGTGATACCTATTTAATAGTTTTTTCCATAGGTGACTTATGAAATGTCCTAATTTCTTTACTGCACTCATTTACTTTAAATATGCACGTGCATAGTTCTTCAAAGTTAGTGCCATTTTTTGTAGCTCTGTCACACTAGAAAGTCAAGTCTCTTCTGTTTGCAGTATCTTTCATATTAGCTCTATTCCATTTCTTATCCTCTCTACAATAATTGTATTTAGATTATTTCGCTACATGTGATTTATCTAATCTGATGTTTGGTTTTTTTTCCCCCTGCATTATTTTGTTTACATGCTAAAGTGCAAAGGAGCAGGAGGTTTGTTTTGGTTTTTTTTTCCTTACTTAATCTGTTTCATGTGACGCAAAGCACAAATTAAGCTCTTAGCAACATTATCAGAAATTTCATCTGAAAGGAAAACTGGTAGACTTATCTGTTGGAAGGCCTAGAGCAAAATAACAAGAGGAAAAAATATAGGTCATATGTCCAGAATGTTTTTGGAGTGATGCTGTGGTACAAAGCTTGGCTTAGCCTGAATTGACCCATGCTTGGCTGTGTCTCCAACCATTCTTTGCCATTTTATAAGGGCTGAATGCTAATTGTTGAATTAAGTGGTGAATACTGGTTGTTGAATTAAGTGGTACAGCTTCAGAGAAATGAAGGTTTACCAACACCACAAAATACATAGTAGGAGCTTCTATGTTGACCGAGTTCCCATTCTCATATGGTCAGGCCACCACAGTCACTTTGTTGCATTTCCTACATTAACATATTCTTTCAAGAAGGAGACAGTTTTCTTTATTGTCTCTATACCCCAATATGAATTTATTTAATAGTCCCAGAACCCCATTTATTGCCTCACGTGGTCTCTCCTCCTTTCTAGCTCTGTGGGTGCACTGGTTTTTGTGAAACTGCGGTAGGTTCAGCTCAAGCACAGGACTGGTTCTAAAACCATGGAGGATGGATTGCATTAAAAAGTATTTGAACATATTTTCACTACAGAAGTGACCAAAATGACTTGCTGGGAGTGGGAGTGAGCAGAGCCATGCTTAAAACTATATTAAATAGTCATGGTTGATTTTTGCTGTAGACTAACCTCAGTAGACTTAACATGTTTCCTACATTTGATATGGTTGGTTTGAACTGAGTTCTGAATCATCTTTATCAAATCTCTAATAATATATTTTTTCCAGTCTAAACCTAGCTTGGGTGTACAGTTTCTGGTATGCTTTGGTTGGAAAGGTTTCCAATCCTTCCTTCTGCCATCATGCCAACTGCTTCTCGAGGAGACTTCCTATGCAAAACATGTAATATATCTGCAACATGGTGTGGTTCGAGTTTACTAAAGAGTCTGTCTACGTTTTCTTTCCCCGTGTCAGAAGTATATCCTGCTTTGAAGGTCTCTGTGTTTCTTACCTGTTTTCCTACTCTTATTTTTTCTATTTTCTAATTTGGCTGTATCTTTTTGGCGACCTTAAAATAAACCAGACTGAAATCGCTCTTGATACAAGAAGGTACAACCCCTAATGAAGTCCAGGGGAGCTATGTCAGCTCACCCAAAGACTGAATTTAGCCTCTCTGTTTTGTCAGGAAACTGGCACACAGTGCTTCATTTTATATTTGCAGCAGCCCTGGCCTGGTTTTGGAGAGGTAAAGCTCTATGACGAGCTGTTAACAAGCATATGTTGGCTCAGCAGGATGCATCTTTGAAATTTCCATGCAGTGTGTATTTTTTATGTGAAGATAGAGCACCTCATGAATTTGTTTGATTTTCAGTGATGATTTTGTTTGGTAAATCCTGATTCTTGCTCTTTCTCACAATATTTACAAGACAATTTAAATGCTGGAAAGGATTTGTCAAGCCATCTGGCATCCTCTGAAATAAGAAACTCTGGTCCTGGAGGAAAGGTAGATGAGTGATGTAGGAGCAGCTAGTTAGCAGAATACTTGCATTCTACTTGTCTAACAGTGCACATTAACCTGGAGTTTATGAAAGTGTAGGAGGTTACTTTTTAGAGACATTATTTTCCATGAATTTTAAAGGGAGAATTTTTTTCAGTATGGAAAATACTTCCTGCAAAGCTGGAAAAACACACATTTGACTCTTATGTTAGGGAACATGATTTTGCTAAAGGTGTAATCAGAGAAAACCTTTACTTTGATCTGAATGCTGGACAATTAGCATTAATATGAAGACAGTTTTCTTCAGCAGCTGCATTAATCTTCTATAGTCATGTTTTTCTTCTTTTAGACAAGGTTTTAAGGGTAACAGTGCCTGTTTGCTTCACTGTTAATATCGGCTAGGCGGTTGTCATAATCTTCATATGGAACTTACATAGTTATCACACTGTCATCTCTGTTGAAAGGTAGCCAATAATTACTTTGTCTGGATCATTCCTTTCCCCAGATTTCTCAGTGAGGCTTAGCAGAGTCTGGTGAGCATGCATAATGTATCTCTTAAGCTTTTAATGGAACTTTGTGCAGGTAAAGTACTTCAGTCTCAGAGGGAATGTCTGGGAAACCACAAACACTTGGTCTGAGCAATGAGCTATGTGTATGTGAGACAAAGAGAGAGACTGGGAAAAAATGGGATATGAGGATATGGAATACTAAATCTTTGGAGCTTTTCTGGAAGCTGCCAACTTGAAGGAGCTGGTTTAGTTTCAAGGCTTGCAAATTCCCAAAGAGCACCTGTGCTGAGTTGCACACCGCTGATTCTGTTGACTAAAATCATCTTCTTTTGATGAGTTTACATGAAATAATCATCTAATATAGCAAGCAGTGGTGATGGTAGGTGCAGTAAGAAAATACAAACCAGTCTCTGGGGAGAAGATTGGGAAGAGATCAGAATTATTGAATTTGATTACCAGTAACTTAAGAACTTTTAGCTGATGAAGTCTCTGAGCAAAGGATATACTGAACAAATCTCAGGAACCCAGGAAATTTAAGAATATTTCAGATGTTTTACATGTTGGCATGTTTACAGGGACATTTTTCATAGTTTTATCAAAGTCAACCAACTGTGTTGTTCTTGTGTGATGGAAATTATAAGGCATAATATGTTATATTAATGTTTCACATGGCAGAGCATGATGTATGATGTCAGTAAAGCAATTATCACACAGAGTGAAAAATTGGCTGACAGGTCTTGAATAAACGTATGTAGAGAATAGTTGTCCAAATACAGAATTTTTAATTTATTTTCTTTATATTTTTTTTTTTTTGTGAGGTCCTACAGGGATCTATGTACTTATAGAGTAGATAGGAGTGATAACATCTGCTTTGGCAGCAATCGAGCTTGCTTGCCTGCTTGATAATCTAAGCTGGTTTAAAAACAGACATTTTAATATAGTAAAACTTCAAGTAACATGCTGAATTAGTGGTTGTACTTCACAGATCAGTATTTGTGAAAGCAGCTTTGCTGTTGGAGTGAAGGTACAGCTGAATATAACTTGCCACACTGAGGCAGTGACTAGGAGATGTAACAGTGCTTGGACTTATGGTCCCTTTGATGTTAGATAGGACAAAATGGCAGGTACATTGCACTTACTTTTAATTTCTGACTTACTAGAACTGGGTGCCAGTCTGGAACCCAAGGTTACTTAAAGGCTGCTGGCGAATTAAGAGGGATTCAGGGGAGTTTCAGTAATGCTTAGAAAACCTGCCTTACATCTAGGAACTGGCTTATCCAGGTTAACTTTAAGGGTTTTGCTTAAGATCAAGAGTTACCTTTCTGTGGCAATAGGGTAATGGGATCCAGTTGTTCACACACACAGAAAAAGTAAAGGGCAGGTGGATTTGGGGAGAACCACTGTCACTGTGACCTGTTCTGTTCAGTTCTAACTGGCCATTACTAGAATGTCCAGGTCAGGCCAGCTCCACTACCTAGAAATGCAAATATTTTTGTCGGCACATGTGACTGTCATGCCTGCCCATTAATAAGACAGAGTTAGCTTCACTAATTGTAGCTGAAAGGAAAAAATGAGTTTGTCTTGATGCCGTCCATAATTTTATCTTAGAATAATAATATTCTAAATAATTTCTTCCCTCTTTTTTTTTTTTTTTTTTTTTTTTTTTTTACTGGGGAACCAATGCTCTTCTCTGGACAAAAGCACTGTGGCTGAG
>WUAM01000260.1:1002429-1057576 GCA_024336885.1 Actenoides hombroni | reverse complement strand
TTCTTAAGATAATAATATTCTTAATAATTTTTTCCCTTTTTTTTTTTTTTTTTTTTTTTTTTTTTTTAATAGGGCACCAATGCCTCTGCTCTGGAAAAAGACATTGGCCCAGAGCAGTTTCCAATCAATGAACACTACTTTGGATTGGTCAATGTAAGTACCGTTTGCAGTAGGCAAATCATATGCAGAAATATGGATTTGATGTTACTTGAACTTTGGGGTTTGGTTGTGTGTGTGCACATGTCTGTCTGTGTGTGTGTGTGTGTTCTTATTTGTTTGGTTTGGGTTTGGTTTGTTGTTTGGTTTTTTTTCTTTTCTTGTATTTTCTTTTTCTCCCCCGATCCTGTTCTAAGGTAGGATTGCCTTTTTTTATTTTTTAATTTTTTAAGAAGTGCTGCTCACATTTCAATTTTAGGCAAAGTGGGTTGCAAAACTGTATCAGATTTTTGAAGATGACTTCATACGCCTCCAGAGAAAGCAATACTGCTCTGTGAATGTTTCCAAGGATTAGAAGTTACACTTCAATAAAGTTAAAACTCTATTTTAGCTATGAAGTGTGAGAGATGAAATGATGGAAGTAGGTACAAGCTTAGGTACAGCAGTCGGCATGGGGGGACTCTCTTAGGAGGAGCTTTTTTATCCGACTAGGGAGAGAATGACTGAGAAGAGTATTTGTCACTTGTTTATTCCCATATAAATAAAACATATAGTAATTCTTTCCATTGAAAGCATTAGTCATTCTGCTACTGAACATTAAGACAGAGCCCAGAAAGAGTATATTAATATATGGAAACAAGCTTGATGAGATTCACTGCAATAAATATATCTGTTGCAAGTGGAAACTTTTACTTTGTATCCTTGTTAATTTAGAACACCACAGGTTGGGGTTTTTTTTTCCTGTGAAGTGTCAGGGGTGGGTGGGGAAATATATTCCTGCAGCAGCTGCATGGCAAAAGGGCTGGTATGCGACAGGGGCACAGAAGCTAGAAGTTGAGTAAAGCAACTGGTTTTATCTTGATGCACAAGGATTAAGATTGCTTTTTAATTGTACACGGCAGTTTGGGAACACCTGCTACTGTAACTCCGTGCTGCAGGCATTGTATTTTTGCCGGCCATTTCGGGAGAATGTATTATCATACAAGGCCCAACAGAAAAAGAAGGAAAATCTCTTGACCTGCCTGGCAGATCTTTTCCACAGTATTGCGACTCAGAAAAAGAAAGTTGGAGTTATTCCACCAAAGAAGTTCATATCAAGGTTACGAAAAGAGAACGGTAAGTGTAAAGCTAGAATTCTCTTAGACGTTCACACATTGATCAGGACAGTACAAATAAATATTGGGCAATGTGGTCATATGAATCAGATGTTCAGGTTAGATTTGTAAGTTGCTTTCAGTACCTTTTGGGGTTTAGATATTGGTATTTTAATATCTGTGTAAATTATGTTAACGCTGAAAATAACCATAGCAGGTTTCATAAGTTCCCAGAGGTGCATGAATTGATGATGTCTTTACAGCATGGTGGGACAGACTGCAGTGTACAGGGAGCTCGGGCTGGGAATAGGGAGACACTCTGCTGTAATTTTTAAATTATTTTTTGTTGGAGTATGGCAGGGAGAAACATTGAGGGCAGTTGGCAGTACAGAAACTGTGTGACCTAGGAATGCTACAGGCACCACTGGTCCAAAACACCCTGGAGGACAGGTAACTATGTATGTGGGGGTTTTCAGTGGACTACATGTCAGCTGCTACCCTTGTTCTTAGAAGTGGTGGGCACAGTCTTACTTTGTGAAGCACCAGGCCCTTTTTGAATATTAGGTTGGCAACTGCATATGCCTAACCTTGTGGTACTTCTTTCTAAGGGATATGAGGAACATCTTGAAATAAGGGAGCCTGCCACAGAACTCCATTTTGGCTTGGATTCATATCAATGTGGGTGGCATGCTTAGAAACAGGAGAGCTTTGAATGAAGAGACAAAGTAAGAGTCAGACACCTGGAAGAAATTGCTTCCTGGTGACAGCATATAAATTGGCAGACTGTTCATTCCAGAGCAGGCATTGAAAGTCTGACAAAGTTAGTTCTCAGTCATCTAGTGATAAATGCCCCCACACTGTTGGGGATCACTTTTAGGGACTGGATCTTATGTTTTCAGCTTCTTGAAATTAGGTCCAGATTCCATATGTATTAATCTGCTTATGTTTCCAGACTAGACACTGCAAAGCCAAAGGATCTGTGCAATATTTTCTGAGGAAAACCACGTGAGCTTTGTCAGGAGCAGGGGGATAAAAATATACATTTCTTGGGAATACAGATTCTTTTTTTCTTCAACATGATAGGCAAATTAAGCCTTCACTGGAGAAGTCTCTACTAAATCACCACTGAGATATTCTCCTCTCCTCCTGCAAACATTTCTTATGGAAGAGGACAGGTCTCCGCTCATCAAACTTGTGTATGAAAAATCAGCTTTGTTAGATGGTGTTATTGTTACTATTTGTGGTGGGTTGACCTTGGCTGGCTGCCAGGTGCCCACCAAACCTGTGTCACGTTCCTCTCCTCAGCAGGACAAGGGGAGAAAATAAGATGAAAAAGATTTGTGTGTTGAGATACAAGCAGTTTAATAAAAAGAAAACAAAGGCTGCATGTGGAAGCAAAGCAAAGGAAAGCCAAAGGAGATTTATTCTTTGCCTCCCATCAGCAGGTGGTTTCCAGCCACTCCCTGGGAAGCAGGGCCTTTGTATGTGCAGGAGTTCTTTCAGAAGACAAATGTCTTAATAATAAGTCCTACCTCCTCCTCCCTCCCCCCCCAGCATTTCTCTTTGCTTTAATTGCTGAATATGAAGCCACATGGCATGGAATATCCCTTTGGTCAGTTTGGGTCAGCTGTGCCAGCTATGTCCTCTTTCAACCTCTTGCCCACCCCTAGCCTGTCAGTCTCTGGAGGGTGGTGGGGTAGAGAGGTAGAGTTGGAGAGACAGCCTTGATGCTGTGTGAGCACTGCTCAGCACCGTTCTAGCCACATGTACGAAGCACAAGGCTCTGTGGGCTGCTATGAGGAGAGAGAACTCCATCCCAGCCAGATACAGTGCACTAGTATGCATCAGCATCCAATGCCATCAGTTTCCCCAGCCATGTGTCTTACTGTCCAAACTCTGCGACGTTCCGAAGTGTCGGAGGAACTTGGAATATATGAGTGGGTGTCAGAGCTGCCTAAAGTTAGGCATCTAGTCTAAGGAATTAATTTAGGGTGAGTCACCCTCTTGCTTTCTTCATTGACTATAGTGGGAGCCTACACAACCAACTCCAAAGAAGAGTGTAACCTTTCAGACAGCTACAGTTAGGTGAGATTAAACCTCCCCCCAAAGTAGCTTCGCTGAAGCCAACATGAGTGCAAAACCACTCTTCTTTGGCATGAATCTAAATACTTTGCTGAGCAAGGGCTACTACATGTATTTGGAAATAAATAATTGGTTTAGTTTGCTTTCTTGAAGGAAAGGATATACTCAGCTTTAGAAATCTTGACTCTCTTCTTCACAGATCTCTTTGACAACTACATGCAGCAGGATGCACATGAGTTTTTAAATTACCTGCTCAACACCATCGCAGACATTTTGCAGGAGGAAAAGAAACAGGAAAAGCAAAATGGGAAACTGAAAAATGGCAACATGAACGAAGCCGAGGAGAACAATAAACAAGAACTCACCTGGGTGCATGAGATTTTTCAGGGAACACTGACTAATGAAACTAGATGTTTGAACTGTGAAACCGTAAGCATTGGGATAGAATTTTTTTTTTTTGGTTGTTGCCCATTAATAGATAGATGCATTTTATATGTGTAAATATGTAAATCTTTTCAGACATCTGAGAATTGTGGATATTCCTGTAGACTTTACTTCTTGAAGTGAGTATATTCTTTTCTAAAAATTTATTCCTCTAAGCATTACTTGGCAAACCTCTGCCAAGTCTTGCTGTCTTAATACATATCTCTACAGTTAAACACCTTGCTACTTAATCACTACACTTCCTTACTACTGTAACTTTGGGAGAAGACATTCGCATTGTTATTCCATGAATAAGTGAAATGTTAAGATTAATTTGTGTTAATTCAATCCTAAGAACATGACTGGCATACGGAGGGCTTGTCATTAGCAAACCGTGTGTTTTCTTTTATCTCCCTAATATGTTCTAGAGGATGTTGTCAGTTTGAAGTATGAGTAAAAATTAGTTCTAGTTAGGACTCTTGATTGCAAATCTCCTGTTGATTTTGGTGGTTTTCAATCACATGCTCCTACTTAAAGGGAAAAGAAGAAATAATACTAAAGTTTCTCTCTGTGAGGTTGCTATGTTAAAGACTAACACAGACAAGAAAAAGGTCTGTTTTGGGGAGAACAGTGTCAACTGACTTTCCAAAAACGTTGGAATTAACCTCACCTAACCTTGACTTTGTAAAATGTAGGTGTCAAGGATGAACTAGTTTTCTCAGCTCCTTCTGTAGATGATGGAGATTGCAAAGGAGCTCCTGTAGGAAGCTCTCTCCATCTGTCCCTAGGCAGTTTCGTGAAACAGAAGATTTTTAGCAGTATCAGGAGTTCTGCTCCGTACAGCAGAACGTCTTGCCTACGTGGCGCTGCTGAGCTGTTGCAACTGTTGGTGTAGCAATGCACCAACTGGGCCAAAAAACTGATCTGACCTAAGAATAATGTGTTTCAACTCAGACCAGTTCTGCTGCCAAGGAGTTCCTCTAAAGGAAATGCAACTTTATATTATCTGCATTAAGATGGGTTAAGCTGCGCAGAGAAGGTATCTTCAAACAGCAAGCTGAGGTTAAATACCTAACTTTAGACAGCTGAATTTAAGTGAGGTAAACCCTACCCAGGTGCTACCAGATATGTAAAAGATCATTTTCTTATATTTCTGATCACACAGAATAGCTCTGTACTCTGAGAAAATATGACTTCTCCAGGGACTTGGGTCAGAGAGGGGGCAAAAAAGAGATACAGTGATAGACAACATGAAAAAAGGTGTTGGACCAAGTTTGGAACAAGCTAGTATAAGTGCAAACATGAGAGACAGATTGAAAATGAATTCTTTAATCTATTTCAGTTATAAAACCTGAAGTAACAGTAGCAAGTTAAAATAAACTTAAGTGTAGAATTCTTTTTTAATTGACAAGTTCCTTTAAACAATTGTGGCCCAATACTAAATTGATGTCTAGCGTTTACTCAGACAAACTGTACTGAAATCAGGCTGTGTCCTTGGGTAACAGCAATAGTGCACAATACACTGTTCATAATTCAAAGTGACCAAGCTTTGTGGAAAAAAATAACACTAGGTGTTGCTGCTGTAGGAAGGCTTGTCTGTAGCTTTCTGTGAATGCAGAAATACCGTATACTACTTAGGATACATTTCCAGCTCGTTTTTATTGTGTTATTGTATCTTGAAATCTTTGGGAAATAGTAAAATGGATTAAAAGATGTTCCTTTGTTAAAATATTCATATGTAGTGCATGATGAATCATTCAGATTCTAGCAGTTCTTATGCTCACTCACAGAGTGCAGTTTGAATTTGGTTGTCCAGCTGCCTTTAGTTTCAGTCTGTATTATTCTAGCTCCAACTAGCTTGTCTTCCCTGAAATCAGTACCAAAATTCCTAGCATCTTTGTGGTATTTAGATGAAACACTAAACCTGCCAAAGTCTTTTCCAAGTATTTAACCTCTTTCTTGATATGCAGTGTCCTGTCAGTATGCAGAACTCTAGTTCCAGCTGTAGAGACACAATGTTCTCTGAAGCTTTGTTGCTCTTTATCTTTCAAATTCTAGCTCCATGTTTATACTGCAGTTGATTGCCGCCAGTTTGCTGGTTTCCTGGCCCCTGTGGGTTGAATCATGTTTCAGGGAGGTTTTTTCGTTGAAGAACTGCTGT
Source organism: Actenoides hombroni (assembly GCA_024336885.1). Classification (NCBI taxonomy): domain Eukaryota; kingdom Metazoa; phylum Chordata; class Aves; order Coraciiformes; family Alcedinidae; genus Actenoides; species Actenoides hombroni. Next base: position 1,051,660 of record WUAM01000260.1, on the reverse strand, counting down.
TCGTTGTAGTTGGATGCGTGTTATGTCTCTGTACATCTTTGATAATCTCAAAATGCATCCTGCTAAAGGTGTTCCCCTGGATTCAGGACTCATGGGGACTGCATTCACCATGTTTATATGATCCCTGACATAACACAAAGATGAGCTGAAAGGAATAGGTAACTTTCACATCCATAGAACTGCAGAAATCTGAACACGAGGGACTCGTGTCAGAACAATGGATTCAACCCCTCACTGAAGTTCTTGAATGGAACTTCACTATCCTATCATCTGGTTTAGTTAGGACATGCAGTCATAGAAGGCAAAATATGAAGTGTTCAGGCAGCATTTTATAAACAGAACTGGTTATTATGAATTTGACTAAATTTATGTGCAGGAAGTAATTCTGCAGTCTTTTTGACTCAGTTGAAGTATTACAACAATTATCCATTTGGATCTTTTTTTTTTTTTTTTAACATCATCTTCCAAGATTGAGCACTAAATGAAAAATAATTTTCGAAGCAAAAATCAAGACCTGTCTTTCTGGAAATGTTGGGAGTTATGTTTTTACAATAAAAAAATCTTGTATGAGTATTTTTCTCCTCTTGTTCCATCTGAAAAAAATATCGGCAAAATCAAAATGATTTTGCAAAATATTATCACTTTGCCAATTTTACCTTTAACCTTTTATTTTTTTAATCAAAATTATTGACCAGGAATGATATTCAATGGGGAAATGCAGCTGTGTCAACCAGAAATATGAAGCCAGCCTTTTGAATGCTCACTGGAGATAAAATGTAACATGGTTAAATATGACATTTCTTGACAGGTGTTTATCTGGAAAATATCTTCATTGCACCCTTAATGGTGGAAGTAATTATGCAGGGCATAAACTGTGGTTATGTACTATAATATATTTTACAAAGGGTAAATAAAAATCCAGTAAAATAAGAAACTAGGCTGTATTGCATAACAAGGGAACATATGTAATGCACCAGCTACAGCTAATATAGGGGATGATGAACAGCAGACTGCAGTCACTGGTTTGGGAGCTGAGATAAGTGGAACAGACAGAAGTTAAATTATATGAAAGCTGGATTGGTAGAGTATATAACATAAATAGTCATGCTGAGCTAGAGGAAAAAAAATCATTGAAATGAATCATTTTTATGTAATATATTTCTGCAGAAATTGCTCTGTCTTTAGCATTTGCACATAAGCAGCATTTAGATGTATGACATTTTACTTAGTCTCTGTTTTACACGTATATTTTTTGCAACAGGTTAGTAGCAAAGATGAAGATTTTCTTGACCTTTCTGTTGATGTGGAGCAGAACACATCAATCACACACTGTCTAAGGTAAATGAATGCATCTCTTTGGCAGATAGTTCTGTCTGACTTTGCTCATTTTTCCAAGTCTAGTAGGTACAGAAAAGAAAAGTAGAATAACATTGGGTTTTGAGGAGAAGAAAAAAGACTGTAAACTGGATGTTTCCTCTAATGACAAAATATAAATTAATGTATTTTCTTTTAATCACTTTCAATGTATGTGTTTGAAAGAGGGAAAAAACCAAACATCTCTCGGGGAAAATAATTGATTGCCTTGTCATCTGGAAGAATTGCTGCAGAATAATAATTGGCTTCAAAGGGATTTAAATGTGCTTATCTTTAAGCTTCTACTCAAGTGCTTTGTTGATTAGGACTTATGTGCATATTAAAAGTTAAGTGTGTGCTTTCAGAATGAGTGCTTGAGTCCCTAGAGGGCAAAAGATTTCAAAAGTCTACTTTTCTGCCATGTACGTTTCTTGTTCTGTGTCTCATCCCAAAATGATGGGGAGCAGTCTTTTATTCTAAGGTTCAGTTCTGCTCCTAGTACACTCTTAACTATTAAACAAATACTTCAGAGATCAAGATAATTTTCGGTCTTGCATGGGTGATTATTCTGAGAGATTTTAAATATCTAGAGTTTTGGCATTGATACAATAAACCAGTACCTAGATTTAACACAGTATGTTTCCGGTCTAACTAATGATTTATCAATTGGTCAAATTACTCTTTCAAGCTCCAGAATTGCTACCAAGTTTGAAACTGCATTTAACAGTTACTCGGGAGTGTTTAGGAATGCTTGCCTGGCATCTCACCCCAAGCTGAGAGTTGCAGAAAGAGAAAGCATATGAGGTACTAACTATTTTCTGAGTCAGAAAGCAGTGATTTCTCCATGGATATCACAACTGTGCTAAGTAACTTCTGCTACATTTGGAAGTGCTAGATTCAGTAAGTTTATTTTGCCTTCTGAACTGCTGTTTGGTCTCCTGTAGGACACAGTAGCGGTCATTAGCCCTTGAGTAGTCCACACTGCATTAACTAGGCTCATTTAAAGGTGAGCAAACTGAAGAGTAGCTTTGGGAAGAAGTGAATTATTTTCTTTTTTTCCCCATTGTCTCTGTCTGTTCATGGTCACCAATAACTGAATTACTTACTATTGGTACCACAGGCTTTTGTTTGCAGACTGTAGCCTCTACTTTGAACTTGATTTTCTCAGCATTACTTTCCTTTCCCTATGGTGTTCAAAGTCAATTTGAAATCACACTGACATGCAAGGAGGCTGAAGTGTGCATCTTCTGAGGTCCTTCTGACCTGAGTTGTTACTTGGTTCTGTAATACACAATTACTGGAGACAGAGTACTGACCTTTTCTTAACAGCTTAGTCTGGTGAACTTGTTAGAAACTGCTGCTGTACAGAAGTTACCATCTGTCCTTCAGTTTTCTCCATTTTTTAATTTAATTTCTCAGTTGTTAAGCTTCCTGGAAATGGTTTGGAAATGCTGTTTTAGGCAAAGGCACAGAGTGCTTCAATAAAAGTACCAATAGCATTTCTCTCACAGAACAGCCAGTGGCTGTAGCTTATGATGTAGAACTGCACCTGCACTACTGCAGCCAGCAGGTTAATTCTGGTGTTGAAAGGGACCCCAAGAGGTTAGCCTCTATCTCCATCTCAGACAGGGTGCTTGTCCAACCTATTCTAAAAGATCTTTTAGCAGTAGTAGCTCGACTGCCTATCCCAGTCCTTCCTGTTGTTACTACTTACAAGTTCTTCTTGCCGTGTAGCATGTATCTTCCTTGTTTCAGTTCAAGCCCATTTCTGCTTGCTCTGTGTACTCTGGACATAAACCAGGGTTTGCTCCCCTTCCTCTTAGCAACAGCCTGTAAAATACAAGAAGAATGTCATCACTTTCTCTTTGAGTTGAACAGCCTAAGGTCATTCAACCTTTCCTTCACAAGCTATTTTCTCTAGATCTCTGCTCATGTTCATTACTCTTCAGCCTTCTCTCCAATTGAACTCTCTTGAGCTCTACCTTTCTTGAACTGCAATTGCCTAAAATTAGGCAAAATATTCCAGTAGAGATCTACACAATCCTGAAAAGAATGGTTGCCCTGAAAGTTTGTTTATACATCCCAGTATAGTATCTGCTTTCATTCCAACAACATGATATGCATTTTTAAGTCCACCCATTGTTTTGGAAATAAAGGGAAGCAAAATTCCAATTTTTCTGTTCTTGGAGTGGGAGGTATAGGACATTATTTACAGATTAAACAGGAAGGAATTCATCACCTGTCATCTATTCTGATTGTCTTTTGCACTAGCAGTGTGTCTACCTCTGTTTAGAATACATATATTTGGCTAGAATATGGATTTCCTCTCATTGCTCTATGGTATTATGCATGATTAAATGAAGTGTAAGTGCATTTGTGGTTTCTGTTAATAGGAATGGACAAACTATTACTCTTTTTGGAAACTTTGCTGTTTCCAACAGCTGCTTTGCTGTGTCTTTACAGCTCTAACTGCTACTGCATTGAAAAGGTACATTAAAGAAAAACTGTAGAAGATAACATTTAAGTAGAATGATTTTCTTTGCCTCTGCAGATGAATGTTCTTTTTAGTTATTTCCATAGTTTTTCAGGTTGAAAAGGTTCTTGTGTACATAAGAGGTCCAAAGAATACAAGCCTCTGGCATAGATTAACACCACAGGATAGACAGCGGGGCCTGAAGCAATAGAAGTCTAATAACAAATAGAGTACATATCCCTTATTTTAATTTCCACTAGGAGCTGGAAAGTTTACCAGTCCGTTTGATCATGACTTTTAAGTAGTTTGCCTGTGGTTTTTTTATTCCACTAAGAATTCTCTCGATTCTTAGAAAATTTGTATTATTTATGCATATGAACAGCAGAAGGCATCTTTCACGCTCTGTAGAGAGACAGACTGTGGAAGCACGTGAGGTCAATGATGAATAAGCATATCTTGAGTGGGTATGTTTAAAAATTCCTTTCTCCTGTTAAAATACCGTATAAACAGAATACAGATTGGCCTGTTAGTGGAATAGGAAAGAGAAATGTCTTGAAACTAGCTTTACAGGTATAAAGAAAAGCTCCTCAAGACTATAGTTCTTGTACATGCAGACTTCACATGAACTCCAGTCACTGATCTGTTGGTTTTTAACTGTTCAACACCTATTAGAAATGCCAGTTGTAAAGTACACCAAAAGCATCTAATTCTCACCTACATACATCCCTTCTGCCATGGAAAGAGATATTGCTTATGAATATGCCACCAGTTTTGTTCCTGGTACAGCAAAAGGAATTAATATGTGCTGAATAAGTGAATTAGTGATGCTTCTAAATTCCATGACTCTGCCTCACCTGCTTTGGGTGGAAGTAGAAGTCAAAAGAACAAAAAGAACAAAAGAACAAATGCCAAGGGACATTTAAGGGAATGTCCCTCAGTTTATCAAGCATTTGCATATTTCTCTGGCTTTCACAGATGTAATGTTCATGACGTAGCAGTCAACTTATAATTTAAAATGTTAGATATTATTGATTTCAGAATAATTAATACATTTTAAAAGCAATTCAGAAACTCGTTGCTTAATTCATTTTTATGGGAAGCTTGGCATAGAACAAACCTTTATGTACTAAATTTCTACCATCTGTATATGTGTCTTTATGTTAGGTGGGAAGGAAACTAATAAATTCCACAAATTTGTTGGGTTTGTTTGGGTTTTTTTCCTTTTAAAATTGAGACTTTAGGCTTTGGGAATAGACATCAGACTCTTTCCTTAACAGAAGACCCAAAATGTACACAAGCACATTCTACTGAATCTTGCAGCATTATGTTCCCCACGCATGTAACCTGTCTCTAATTTTATCTAAAGTTTCATCTCTTTATGATTCCCTGAAAGGTTACCATGTTTTTCAGAGGAATTTGTCTGAATTCTGTTAATTTTGTCTTTAAATTCAAATGTGAAATCAGATACTCAAGACCAATGTTTATCACAGAAGCAAATCATTTCCATTGATTATGTTTTCTTTTTCTTTTAGATAAAAAGTTATACTTATGATCAAAGTTTTGTTACAACTTATCTTTCAAGAGACTGTGTCCTCCATTTCAGCACTTTCTGATCTAATTGTTTGAGACCATATAAAGAAAAAACCTAGTAAAAGCATTCTCAGTATAAATATTTAGTCATATGAAGTGCCTGTCTGTCATGCTCTGTCAACCTTAAAGAACTTGAAAATGGAAAATCCTTTCCTATGATGATGTTATGTAAATAACTTCTAACACCTATGCCCTAGCAATCTATGTAGTCTTCAGCTCTCCCATCTACCCCTGTGGTGATGATGCCAGGAAGAAATAATCATTCAGAATCCTCCTTTTGCCTTTGTAAGATGATTCTGGTGCTTCCTACTACTGTGTGAGCAGGCTGAATTTGCAGACGGTGCAGCTTCCGCCTTCGTGTTAGTGAACTACAATGATAGAATGGAGTTTATTTGGTCTGAATTTGTCTGGAATTCAACAGTCTGTTAGGTACAATGCAGGTACAATCAACAGGACAGTTTGTACTTCAGATATATCTATTTAAGGCCCAAAGTCACAAGAAAACCAGTATGCTTAAAGTGGAAGATAGGTGCTTATGTCTGCATTTACAGTTCTCAAAACACCTGCTCAGCTGCAATGTAACACTAGAGGTGACAAAAAAATGACTGTCTTTTCTTAACAGTTCAGGTTTTTTAGGTACCTAAAATTCTGCTCAAAAGCATACCAGCACTGTGATTTCTGACATACCTTTTCTGGGAACTGAGGGATATTATCAAACCAGCCTTCCTCTGCTCTCTCACTTCAAAACCTCAATACAGAAACATTTCCAAACATGTTTACTTACTTGATCAGGATTTACAAAAGCTTCTCTAATAGCTGACACTTTTCTTTTTAGACAACAAAAAAGTAATAACCCAAATAACTTCTGGGTGACAGTTCAGGAGGTTAGAGGATGCAGAACACTGAGTTCAATTTACTTCTTCTGTGCAAGAGAATTCAAACCCATCTTACAGAAGAACATCATAAAATATGAGCTATTTGGGGATGATAGAAGTTCACTTGAAGCTGTTCATTCTACAGATAATTTAAAAAGAGACTGGATGGATTAAGCAGCTCCACGCAAGTCTAGGCAGCCACTTGACATGTAAGAGACCAGGGTATAAGTCTTATTTTGAGATACCTGACCCTCCACCTGTATCGTTTGAAGTGTCTCTGTTCCTAATACAGGGCTGTTACAGCAGCCAGATACCCTAAGTCCCTTTGCAAACCCCAGTACAGTTGCTTTAGATGTTTTAGAAAAGTGGTATCAGTGGGGAGAGGATTTTATCCTGTGTCTTTTAAGATTCCAGGTCATCAGCCCAAGTGGGGCAAAAGCGTTAAATTAAGATCCTTTAAGAACTGATAATTGTATCTATTTACAGAGACTTCAGTAACACGGAGACATTATGTAGTGAACAGAAATACTACTGTGAGACTTGCTGCAGTAAACAAGAGGCACAGAAAAGGTAAGCAAAGAGCAGGCAATTTTCACCATGTCCCTCCTGGGCCTTGACAAACCTCCTCCTTGATATTTATTGTATTTAGGTGCCTAGAAGACTTGCACCCCAACTGCATTCTCTGTGTGGGCCAGAGAACCTACAGACAGATTCAAAGTGATTGCATGTGTGTTAGTTTAGAAGCTACTGCTAGTTGACTACTGTTACTTACAAAGTGCTTTTGCAATGCAAATGTTTACTCATTAAGGAAAGCCAGAATGGCTTTGTACTGGTCAGGTCTTTATCGTATGCACTCTGATGATTTCACAGGATGAGAGTAAAAAAGCTGCCAATGATTCTTGCCTTACACCTCAAGAGATTCAAGTACATGGAGCAATTGCACAGGTATACTAAGCTGTCGTATCGTGTAGTATTTCCTCTGGAGTTACGTCTCTTCAACACATCTGGTGATGCCGTCAACTTAGATCGGATGTATGACTTGGTAGCTGTTGTTGTTCACTGTGGGAGGTGAGAAACTTTCATGTATATCTCCAGCTATGGCCAGACATTTGCCAAGGGCAGAGGCGTGCCTGACAAAATGTGGGAAGAATGAGAGGGAGAACATAAACCTTAGTGCAGCACCAACGTGCCCATGTCTGGGCCAGAACCTTTTAGCCACCTTACCTCATAGTAAATCTGTACTTGTTTAAAGAAAAATGTCTTGGGACTCCTAAAGTCACAAGATTGACTTCAATTAATGGAGCTGTCTCCTTCCTCATTAGTTCACTTATTGAACTTAGGAGCCAGGACTCTGTAAGGGCCAAGCACTGCTAACATGTAGGCCCTGCAGCAGATCACCTTGGTCTCCTGTCAAGGCAATGAAAATGATAGCTTTAATAAAGCTTCTCACTTATGGGGTATTGTCAGATATAAAACAGAAAAATCCCTGGGGCTCTAGGAATATGACTTGTTCTCCCTCTTCTCAAAGGCTGTATGCAAGTAGATATTCATGGTTGATGCCAAAAAATTTTCCCCTTTAAGTTTAGTTTATAATGGTTTTCAAATATTTGCAATAGTTGATGCCTGCCATGAGCAAATCGTTAAGTGCTCTATATGTTAATTTGCAAATGGTCGTGGCACAGATGAAAACACATTTAGCTTTCAGTTGATGAAGTCTTTCCAGTAAGACACTAAATAGGTGAAAGAAGTAAATGTCTACTCTACTACCAGGGGTGGGTTTACTGTGGTCTTCATAGCATTTTTTTATATTCAGTCTGCTAGCATAAAGAAATGTGACTTATCAAAACTGTGGATTCAATCTTCTAATATTTTGGGGGTTGTGGTTTTGTTTTGCTTTCTAGTGGACCAAATCGAGGGCATTATATTACTATCGTGAAAAGTCATGGATTTTGGCTCTTGTTTGATGATGACATTGTAGAGGTCAGTATGCTAAAGGTCATGAGCACAGTTTTTGTGTTTATGTTCTCTTCTCTATTTGGGGTTAAAATTCTGGTCCAGATCTGGTTATAGGTTAACAGTCTGAAAACCACAGTTTGGTTGTAATGTGACTTTTAGCTCAACTCTGTTAGGAAGTATGGATGCAAACAAAATTACTGATCTTGTAGTTTTTACTCTGTCACTTGCAGAGGGGGTTATTTTCTTTCAGAGCAACATCAAACATTTTTAATAACAGTCTGCAAGGGTTTAATTTGGAATGTTTTCTGTATATAATAAAATCAATTTAATTCATTAAAAACTAAAATATCCAGGAACTATGTTGCAATTCTTGGCAATATCACTTGCCAAAATAGGACTGTGTAAAGCCAGCATTGCTGTAGAATTTTAATCTTTGAGCAATTGGGAAGTTGCAAGAAAGTCTGGATTCTGCAGTCAATGTAGGTTTGTCTGAATGTAAATTAGAGCAGGATCTTGCCCACAGCATTACAGACTCTGCCTAAGCATCCTGCAGTTCATTCCTAAGCAAACCCTTTATATCATTCTGGCACCCTGGCAAAACTGAGGTCTTGAGTCTGATTTCCTAGGAGTAAATCCCATGAAGGAAAGTAAGCACTGGAGCATTGGATGTGGCATGTCTTAAAGAGGGTTTCTGGAAATTTCAGAAAGATGGGGCCACGTGGTCACATCTATGTGTTTTAACAGTGGTCATTACCACATTCCAAGAAGTCTCTCTGTTACTTGAAAAAGTCTTATTCAGTTAGGTTCCCTGAGGTAAGCATTCCCATTGACCATGAGTGAGACCAGTAGGGCTTAGCCCCTGAAGATTGCCCTTTCGCTGCTTAAATTGTGAACAGAATTTCCCAATTGCTACCCTGAAACAAACGACTGAATTTGTCTTTTGTGTTTATACAGTCATGTAATCCACGTTTGGTATTTCTTTTACCTAACAGCACGTTAAAAATGTGTATTTATTTCACAGAAAATAGATGCTCAAGCTATTGAAGAATTCTATGGACTGACTTCCGATATATCAAAAAACTCAGAGTCTGGGTATATCTTATTCTACCAGTCAAGAGAGTGACTTGGCAAGCTGTGACAATTGCACACAACAATGCTGCACGCAAAAGAAGGTGATGGCCCCTCTTAACTGACTTTTACACAGACCACATCTTGTATGGTTGGACAATGATACAGTCTGCCTTCTATTAAATGGTCTATGTGATATTGACTCTAACCATCTGTTTTGGACATGCAGAACTTTGTTTGGGGAGGGGGGGTTGTTTGTAGTTTTTAAGTCTGATTGAAGAGTTCATTGCAGTCAGATTTTAGTGGAATTTATATGGACTAACATTTACAGGTAATAGGATTTGGTTGTCAATTGTTAAACCCAATCCAGCTAGAGTAGTATTTTATGTGGAAGCGTTCATTGCATTTAGGGCAAAATTGTTTAAACCTTTCTAAATGGCTTTGGGGTGTGTTGATTTAGAAAGCATTCCTTTAAATACATCCCGACGTACACTTACAGCTTTTATGTGTAAGGAAAAATAATCTGTTTCATGATGATTGGAATTGTGGTTGTATAGGGGATTTTTTTTTACATGTTACTCTCTGCTGCAAAAAAAAGCTATTCTTCCAAAATAATTTAAGCTTTGGGTTGTTAAAAACTTTAAGTGCATAACCTCAGGCCTAAAATTCACATAGAGGGATTGACATTACAGAACTAAGTAATTCTTTATGTCCAGTCATTTTGTTTATCAGGAGATAGTACAGATGAGGTGAGAGTTCAGAATTTACAGAGCACTGGAATAAAGGAAGCAAGACGACACATCTGACACAGAGCTCAAGTACATTTCTAGAAACTGAGCTTATCTTTCTGTTAACATGATATTACGGGTTGTTTACTTCAATGAATTTGCAGAGATTGCAGCACTGCTCATGTACAACATATCCATCAGGACTGAAATCACACAGTCCAGTGAAGTGTTCTTCATACAGTACATAAGACAGGGCTCGGTGCTGCATTTTCCTGAATATCTGTAGGTCCCATTTTTATTTCTCAAGACAGAGGCCATTTCTTAGCAACATAAAAAAACCTACGTAACAACCATTAGTTTACACACACTGTCATGCATATATCAAATCTAAAATTTTGGCCAGCATTTGGGTCACCACAGAAACAGAGAGGGCTCTGTAGTGCCTGATTTAAAAAACATCAAAAGGCTCTGTGCAAAAAGGCTTAATCTGTGATTGTACTGGGTGAATTTGGCTGGCACTAGTCATGCACTGGCTAATGAAATTACTGAACTCACCAACTGGAATTTGGTAAGGAATGAATGTAGAAGAAAGTATCAGTAGAGTATGAGAAGGGATTGATAGCAGTTTGAGGCAGTGGTAACACTAGGTAACTAACTACCTTGCTTGGTTTGACACTTTCACTGCATTACACAATTCTTGAACTTCAGTAGCCAAATTCCTGGTCCAATGAAGTCAACAGCAAAACCACTCTTCTTGTCTTCTGGGGGACTGACAGTCCGTTCTAGGATTTACATGAAAGTATTCTCATCTCATAAAAGTAATTTCTACCTGTTACATTTCATTCACTCTTGTTAAGTATTTATTAGACAATGTTGCTTTTGGTCCTTGTTTTCTTTAAGAAGCCTGCCTGCCACTTTATGGCCAACAGTCCATTTCAAGAAATGGCTTTTGAAGTGCAGCTAAATCTTTTAGCCTTCTGTAGGAAAGAGAATATCTTTTATTATTATTATTATTATTATTATTATTGTAATCTACTGTGAATGTGAAATACCTTTTGTTAAATAGTGGTGAAAATTAAGTACAGGGTTCTACTGTAACATCAACTGAGGTTCAGTTGGATTTATCAATGGCCATTTTGTAAGCTAAGGAAATGTAGCACTTTACACTGAATGAGAAACAAAGTGGACTTTTCATCTAACATTACTTGTGGTTTATGATGTTATTATACTGACACAAGAAAACAGATGTAGAATGTAACCTTAGAGTACCTACTTAGGTCAATAATAGTAGTGGTCTACAGAGATCACTCCATGAATGAAGGCTGGTAGGATCAAGACAAGCATAATTGGGATGCAGCTCTAGTTCTTTTATTGATGTTAGAATGAAATGTTCTGTCTCTAACACAGAAGATGGACATCTTACAGGAGACCTCAACTCCCAGTGAGGCCCAAGAGCTTTTCCACTGAAAAGCTAAACCTGCAAATCCTTCTTTAATTGATTTAGTTATAAACATTCAGAATTCCGGTATAAAATTATAATAATCACTTCCCTTTTAAAATGAGTAAGGTTTCCTTGTTGTGAATGAAAGCACTTTCCAGATCAGCATTAACCAGTACTGGTCCAAAGGTCTGTACTTCACAATTTACTGCTGAACATTCTTAGGGCATTCTTCATTTTTAAAACAAGCAACAAAAAAGATATTCTTAAGGTATCCTTTGAATGTTTAAGGCTCATGTTTATATGAAAAGTAAGTTTTCATTAAAATAAATTTTTTAATCAGTTCAGTTTTAGGAAATGTTTTCCATATTTGAATTTACATATCTGAAAATTGCTTTTTTAAAATGTTAATATGAATTCATATTTAAACGCTTTGTAATACTCGTTTTCTCCACCTGCAAGACCACTTTAAGTTGTAAAAGATACAGATAGTTGCAGTATGCTATTGAGACTAAAATTACTAGAATAAGCCTTTTCATAAAGTATGAAAACCCATTTTAACTTCATGCTAACCCATGAAAAGATCACAGCACTGGTATCACACCAGTCCAACATCCGTGGTCTGACATCAGCTCTGAAAAACTGTGGAATACTCACTTGGTGCTAAAGCCAGCTAAACTAAGGAACATTTTATTTTGATTTTAAAAAAAAAAATAAATAAATTTCAGTCACAATTCTATAAATTATATCCAGTCTACAGTGTGCTAAATGTCTTGACTTCAGACCAGCAAAAGCTGTCCATCAGGGCTGTATGAATAGTGCCAGTCCAGGTAGTGGAACATCTCTTCTGTGTCAAATTAAGCACATTCATATGGGTTTTGTGGAACTAATATCCTCACAGGAACAATCAGAAAGAATTTTAGTTCATTAAATAAAACATAATCCTTTTTCTCTTTATGCTTATGCTTAACATAATGCTTATGTATAGATTTCCAGTCCCTTATGAAAGAAAGGAAAAATATCTAGGACAATAAAAGCTTTTCAGCCAGAAGCTAGAAAACAAAATTGTAGCACAGATATCTAATAGTATTCTGTGGTTCCCTAAAATTACTGGGTTTATGGTGTCAAGTTCTGAGTATATTAGGCCTAATGACATCTGAATTTTTCTACCTGTTTCACACGCTGTTGCTGAGATGTTTTGTCCATTTATAAATCTTATTACTATGTTCTTACTTAGTAAAAAAGAACGTTTTTCTCCTCTGCTGTTTTTCCACTGAGCCCAGTGAAGCACTGCAGTGCTGATGAATCAGTTACCTTAGAGGATGAGCTCAGACCTCGACTTTTATGTTTCACAGAAGAAGGTGTCAGGATTTTATGTAATTTCTATTTTGGGGACATAGCAGTAGGAGACAGAAGAGAGGACTGATGGAGAAACCATACCAAGTGAAACAGAACACCTTGTTGAAATTAAGTCCCCAAATCACTCCTGTCAATTTTATTTTAATACTTTACATTTACTCCAGAGCAGTAGGCTACATCTTCAAAGCCTTACTCCTTCAGCAGTTGGAGTAAAGAAAATAAAACAGTGGGTGTTGTCTTTGTGTTAGATTTAACAAAGATATTAGAGACCTAACTGAACTGAAACTGAAATTCATAGTACATGGTGGGTCCTAAAGTGCTCCCACAACCTGTCTTTTATCTTCAGACATTACATTTAATTCACCCATCTGTTACAGCATCATGCACTTGGGACCTGAGCCGACAACTTGCAGCTGCCAGTGATTTGATGCCTCTCAGCAGCAGACCTTCTTTTTTTGCTGCTTGTGGCTGAGAAGCATGAGCAATATCTTACAGCTGAATGTGTACTAGAAATTTCAAGTTTTGGGTGTGTGCCTGTTCTTTGCTAGTACCTTTTATCAGTGTTTGTTTTAATTTATTAATCTTTTTTTTTTTTTTGGTCTGTTATTGTATTTGTATAATAACTTATGTAGTTAATATTATTAGTTTTCTGTTTTGATTTTTATGTACCTTGAGTTTTAAAAATGTAATCAACCCAAGCACTTTAAGCAACAATGTCAATCTTGTGAAATTCCAATCAGCTTAACATTTTGCCTTTGTCTTCTTGCTTTTGCAGCTGTTTGCTTATGATCTAGTGTCTCGAGTTGCAACCCAATTTCCATTTTTGGGCTTCTAGCCCTAGTTGGGTTGTAAATTTGAGAAGCCTAGATTTGTTCATGCATACCTGTTCATACATAACAAGGATGCAGTATTTACTATGTGTCTGCTACACGTAGCAGTATGTACCTGATGAGTTGCTCTCACAGTGCACATTTCACAGCCTTTCTTTTTTTTTTTTGCACTCTACTTGCTAACCTGTCTGAGAATGACTGTGATACTTTAATCTGTGGCACAGTTATCAATGACTATAATTTAGAAAAGCTCCACTTCTCACAGGAGAATTCTCTTTTCCCAAACACAGCTGTCAATCAGCTGATGATACAGGTATTGCTCTCTTTGCCATTCCATCCGTGCTCTGTACAGTCTCAAGTATGAATAATCTTAAGTGCTGCATTTATTCTCGGCCCTTGTGTGAGTGCTAGCAAGGAGAGTTATCTAAAGGGAAAGGAATAATCAAGTATGATAAGTGCTGGTGTTAAAAAACTACACCATCTATCACAGACACTGGATGGTATTTTATAGGCCAGCGTCTGTGGCATCCATATCAGAAAGTCACTGAGTTTCTGTGCTGTTAATGCCAGGGTTATTGCTAGGTTTTTGGTCATCATGTGCTCTTTGATTGATGAAAGACCAGGGCTTCTTACTTGTTGCATCAGTTCTGTTGCTGAGGTGTTTCTTCTCAATCTTACATGGCACTTAATATTTAAATAGGCCTTGGGAAGCCTTGATAAGACACTTTTTTGGTTTCTTTCCAGTTAATGTGCATTACTTCAAAGAGGCCGCTTGAACCTGTCCATGAGACTTATACAGATTAACACACTCCTTGCACATGAGGTCAAATAACAGCTTTCAGGAGGTATGTGCCCACCTGATGGGACCATCTGCACTAAGCCTGCACCTTTTTACACACTAATTATTCTTCACCCCCTAGGAGATTTGCTTGCAGGATTTTCCTGAATGTTTTAATATGAAACTGCACATCACTCCCTTTATTCATGGGCTCAGTTGCTATAATTCTTTAACAATTCTGCTTCATGTTGTTATCAAGGCTGGGACTGTTGCACAATGTAAAATAAGTTCTATGTGCCACTCACAGCGGTCAAGTTGACAACTTAATACTTCTGATGAATGCTGTTGCAGGTGGCAACCTTACTCTATGTAAGAATATTAAAGAGTGAGTGATTTTTTCTGTGGTAGCACAGCAGGTCTGTAGGAGGAGCTGGACTGGCAAGCAGCTTCTAACTCTCAGCTTGTACCCAGCTGAAGCTGGTGCTACATCCTTTAGATAATCCTAACCCTTCTCCTAGGGGTTCTGAAGTGGCAGGAGCAAACCCTTTGAGAAGACACCTTGCAGTTCACCAAAACATCTTGCTTGCCACAGTAGTTAATTAAAGAATATTTGTAACCCCTCTCCACAACACCTCATTAATAGGTATACATTCCTTAAAGAGGCTGAGCTTAAACATCAGCTTTGTATTTGCATTGGTGTTTATATTTGCAGACGATCCAAGACAAGTATGTGTTTGCATACTAAATTGTTTCCTAGTCCTCTCTCAACTCTCATTCTAACAGCAAGAACGACATGAGGGCAGTCATGCTATAGGTTCAAGTGATTTTTCTGGAAACAACTTTTCTAACTTCTGTGGCTTTTGTTAAAGATGACCTAACACAAGCTCCATAACTTATCCACGACGCTTTAGAAATAAAGTCACCCTATGCTGTATGAATATGAGTGTAGGGTAAGGGAAAGAAGAAAGAGAAGAGAAAGAACTATGGAAAGGACTGGGTTTTTTGAGGCTTGGAATATGTATATCTGTTTGTAAATATATAGTTCTTCTCTACCTTGTCAAAATGATGCAATCATAATAAAACTACTTAAATATTTTGTGCTAGTTTTTTAAAATGGAGTAAGAGGTAGTAAAATTAATAGGCACATAATGGGGGACACATAAAAATACTGAATTTTTAGTAAAGTGTACAATACAAGGTGTATGTGTACAGTTGAGTATCTGCTCTTTTTAATCATGTACATGTAATTAAACCCTGCACTACCTGCAGAATTGTAAGATAAATCTCATATTGGTTATTAAGGTTGTAACATAAGAAAACAGTATTTTCTGCTGTTAACATGTTTATATTTTACATAAAATAAACTCCCTGGCTGATCTTGCTTCCATTCAACGTGCTTTGAATTCAGCTGGAGATACACTAAGGCTGAACATTAATGTTGGTTGTTACACAACATGCTTCTGAATGTCAGGTATTCTTACAAGACTGCTGATGCTTGCTTTTTATATCATCTAATGGAGTCAGAGAATATTTCACCAGCTGGGCTCACTGCCTCTGAAGTATTTTAAGGGAGCAAATTTTGCATGCAGTTCATGAGTCATCTTGGAGGAATATACACACAATTGCATGATTGAGCTGTACCTAGTCAAAGCACATCACTGACCTTGCCAATGTTACTGAGAACAGCTAAAAGTGAACAGAATAAAAAGCAGCCAGAATTGAACCACCTTTTGCATCAGGGAACAATTTGAATCCCAAGCCCTTTAATCCAGGACTTTACCTGTGTCCGCTGGAGTGGGAAATGATTTTGCGAATGAGGTCTAAAATTCTGACAGAGAATTGCAGGTTTCCTATAGTCTGCTCATTTTCCTGAAGTTATTCATTAGCAAACACAATTTACTTTCTCAAAAGTTAGGTAAATAAAAGGCCGGAGTTTCATGCTCTTGTCTAAATGGATTCTTGTTACTCCTTCAGAGTTGTTTAGAGAATCAAAATCAAACATAGCTGTCAAACTGCATGTTAAATTCATAGCTAACATGCTATAAGATTTATGGCACATCAGACTATCAAAGGACTGGGTTGAAAAACACATCTTACAGTACAGATTTCCTCTCAAATTGAAAACCTTGAAGCACCTTCAAATTTATTCCTAGGTTATTAGAACATAAGCTTTTAACCACAGGATGGAGACAGAAATTAAAAACACAGGACATGACTGAAATAACTAAATCACAAATCCATACTTTTCAAGCATATTAAAGAAATAAAATTCATAGTGTACATATAAAGAAACCAAGAAAACTTCCAAGAACAGGGTTCACAGTCATGGTATGTGGACTCCACTAGAATTCTCTCACTTCAGAAATTAATTTTCCCAGAAGCTGCATGATGTTGACCTACGTCTCTGTTCCTTATTTTATGATACGAGTTAGATTAATCGTTTTAGATTAGATAGGGTTGTGCTCTGTGTACCAGATAAACAGAGAAATGCTAAAAATATAATTTCACCTTGACTGAAAACTCAGGTATGGTGGGAAAAAAATGATAAGATTCCTCATTTAAATACACCCACCAGACTTGAAACAGCATTTATTAGACATGACTACATGTATGACATGGAAGATGATGTTTCTGGACATGTTAATTTTCTTGAATGTCTGTGTGCAATTTAAAAAACAAGTAAAAATTCTTAGAGAAGATGAACAGGACAACCATTTTCAAAACATACAAATAGAGAGAGAGATAGAAACAGAACATTGCAGTTGTATGTTCTGAAAAATGTTCCTCTTCACTTATTCATTTTATATCAAATAGTAGAAGATTACTCCAGTGCCTTGCTAAAGTTTACTCATCCTCACTACATCAGTCATTTGGCTGTTTTACTGTGACCTAAGAGCTTCAAGCTTTCTTCAGGCTGAAGGGATTGTAGGCATGTGGCCTTGCTGTCTCTGGTAGACTTCTGTGGCACAGGATGTGGGGCCAGCAACTCTCAGAAGACCTGGATCTTCCTGGATCCTTTCTCTCAGGGCACATCAGACCAGTGATGGCTTTCTCCACTCCACACCTAAGCAGCTTCAATACATATTTTTTTCCCCAAGCTCATCTTTCCAGTAATGCATGGTGCACAAGTTTTGTGTTATTTCCAGTATATAATCACTTTACTTCACGTAGAATACTTTGGCAGATCCAGGAAAAAAAAAAAAAAAAAAAGATAGCCACATGTACTCTCGTGTGTCAGTTTGCTCATATGCTCTGAACCTAAGAAGATTCCTTTAATGAATCAATCCAAGACCTTTCTGAACCATAACAACTTTTCTCTTTTTTGCCCCCTATACACACACATACCTCCCCACACACACATATATATGGGTTCCCTTCCCCATATACTTACATGGCTGGGGGGGGAGGCACTCTCATTCCACTTTGTCACAGCAGATGGTTATGGGTCTGAGCACAATGTTAGGATTTGGATGTGACAGATGAGCTTGCGCTGAAGGAAGCCAGTGGTGACATTCAATGCTGTAAAGAGTGATCATTATCAAAGTGAACATCCTCTTTGCCTGTATCAGTTTAACCGGCCACAAACACTTCATGTGCTGCTAACAGTGCATTTCATCTCACAAATACAGAAACAGCAGAGCAGGCAACAAACTGGAGTCTGCAAGTTGCCCCAGGATGCATGGAGAGACCTACCAGTAACAAACAGAATTTAAGATGTGGAGACTGATGCACATTTTTGCCAAAAGACTGCAAGGGTAAAAGGTGTTAACACTTGAATGAAATCTGGAATAAGCCAGAGTTAAACATCCTTTGGATTCTATTCCACATACACAAGGGGAAAAATATTCAAGTCATGTTCCAGAGCAGCAAAGATGTTCAAACAGAAGATACAGATTTCACCCGACCTTGCACACTAGCCATCACAAATGCTTTGGCATTAACCAAGCCACTACCTGATAGAGATCAAATTCTACGGTCAATCACTTCAGTGTAGCTGTAAAGAAGCTCCAGATATATTTGCAGTTTTACAGTGGGAGCAGTAATAACAGAAATTGGAATAAATTTTCTTTCTTACATCTTTATAAAACTTTTGGTGTGCAGAGCTGTGTTTTCTGTGCAGCTGTAGGATGTGGTTTTGTGCAGAACACTAAACAACGGAGAAGATCTACAAGTGAGATTATCTGCTCTCTGAAAACACAGTTCAGGAGTACAAACAGAATCTTACACTTTATTTAGTCACTACTCATATCATTTTCACTATCATTCATGAAGCATTTTTCATCTCCAGATAATAACTTTCCAACTTTTCATTTGTTGAAAATTATAGAAATTGGGTAATGTGTACCAAAATCCCTATGTATTTTAGATAAATACAACTTGAGGTGAATCTGGCCACCCTTCAGCTAGACCAGTTTAACAAGTAGGAACATTTTCACTGGCTCCTCATCAGCTGCCTTGATGACCTATTCACTTCTGGATGCAGTTCAAAGTGCAGATCTTGTAGCTCCAGTATAACCCAATCCCTTGCTATCTCTGAAACAGCTTGTCTTGCCAGGAATGCACTAGGGCAGCTGAGGTTACTCAGGAAGCTTGTCATAACACTGCTTTACTTTCAAAGGACTGGATTAGCTTTCTTTTGCCTCTAGTAATTGCTAATTAATATACATTGGCAGAAATATAAGGTAAAGGAAGGATTATGCAATTTATTTTGGTTTTCTTCTCTTTCTTCCTTCTGTACATTTCTAGTTGTATGTTCAGATGAACAAAAGTATTCTGAGGTAAGGTCACTGAAGTTGTGACGGTTTCTGTTTTAATTCTGCAAGATGAGTAGCTCAGGCAGAGACCAATGTTGGCTAAGACACCAGAATGGAACTCAGTTCCCCCTCTGAAGCTGTCCTTGCGAGGAGAAAAACAAAACCAAAAAGGTAAGCAGAATCCTTCCCCCTAACCTTTATAACCATGATATTTTTAAATGCTCAACCACAGGTTGCTAATTCTGCTGTTTACATATATGGGGATATTTCTGGGCATACTACATCACTGTGCTGCGATCTAGTTTCAACCAACACTGAATTAACTGCACTTTTGCAGTAACATGCTTCAGAGTAATGTTCAATATTTATATTAAATTGTGTTTTTAACATGGCTTAGAGAAGGTGGTGCATGAAATCTAAAAGCTCTATTCTATGGCAATGTTACACATTCATTCTCATTTATTGTTCCTAAATGCAGTTAACGAGGACGAGGAAGGACAAATCAGTTTCTCTGGTACTGCAGAATACAGACCAAGCACAGCCAGGGTTCGGTGTGGTAACAGTGACAACTAAGTGCTTGCAGTTTAGTAGGTCTATTTAGTTGTCATGCTACTTGTTGAAGAAATGTACCTAGAGAATGTGTTTCTTTCTCACTTTTGTGCAGTCAATCCCCACCTCCAGATACTGAGCTGAAAACAAACCACTCATTCACTATGCCCTATATACAATTGAGCTTTATTTATCCAAAGGTATTTTACTCAAAAATCCCTGTAATAGGAAAATGAGCCATATCCCCCAGGCAAAATATTTTTTTTATCTTGAAACTGCTAAAATTGAATTCATGCAACCTCTTCTTAATGAAAAAAACTAAGATGCAGGTTCCCTGGCATAATTTCAAGTGACAGTCTGCCCCCTTTTTATTGTTTGGTTGGTTTGGTATTTTTTCCATAAGCCATGATGTATGGGCTTCTTTATTTTTCCTATTGCTCCTGTAAGTTTGGACAGTATCTTCTACTATTCTAGCTCTCACTGAATGGAAGAGTACTTAGCTTCTCTCTCTCGGAAGGATTACAATACCAGCCCACCAGCTTCAGTGAATTTTGCAGTTGTTTAATATCCAGTATTATATGGCACATTCACAGCACTCACCCTTCAGGAGAGGATGTTCAGGAAAGCAGCAAGGTCTACAGAATGAACATGAAGAGTCTGTGATTTCAAATCTCATCCCTATCAAGAACTCATTGTATTACATGGGGCAAATACTACAATATCTTTCTTTCTCTGTTTCCCACCTAGAAAATGAGTATGCCAATATCTAGCTGATTCAGAAAACTATGCAGCTTAGGTCAGAGGAGTAGACACTGCAACCTCGTTTACTTCCATATTCACAATAAAGTTATAACAATATATTTTTCCCTTTTCATGCAGTTTTTTTTTTTAATAACTGCAGCACTTCCTTCAAGGGTGGAGATTTGCAGAGACTAAGACATTAAGATCTTTACAAAGAGATCAAACAACTGTCCAGAGGTGGCAGGGATTAATTCAGTGATACAAATACAATCCAAGTTTGTCCTGAAAGATCAGTATTATTGAATTTTATTTCCAAGCAACATACACCATCATAGCCCTAATCGAAGTCAGTGGGCAAAGATCAGGTCTGGAGTGAGTAATAGGTGATCTAACAAGGGATTTGTTAAGAGTGTTTCTTTCAGGTCACTGTCTCTCACAGTGACTGTATCTAGAGATTTCAAAGGAAAGGGGGAAAACCCTATTGCAGACAGCTATGATATAAATGACCCATTAAAGAAGATCATTTCCTTACAAAGAAAAGAAAGGAAAGTTTCCAAAGGAAAGAAACTTTCCCTTCAAACTTACTCAGTTAATTGTTGTTTTTTCACTGCGTGCTGCCTGGTACTTTACATATTTTCTTAGCTCATTTCCCCCCTAAAAATATTTTGTCACCCATAATAGTTAGTTTCTCATTTATTTGTTAGACAGTAAGAGGCTATCACATTATTTACACTATTACTTATTATATCTTGGTCTCCTGGAAGGATTTTAGGTTGCCTACAAGATCAACAAAACTAACCTACCAAGGATAAGGATAAGATAACAGCATAAGATAATACAAAAAAAAGACCCCAAAACCAAAAGCGAAAAACAAACAACCAAACCAACAAAAAATCTACAACCCGACCCCTCAATGCTTTTATAATATTAAATATTACAAAGGTGAACAACATTTTTGTTTTCCAGAACTCTGTTTTTAAATTATTTCTCTCTTGGGTTTTGTATTCTTCAGTTTAACCTTATTTTTCACATCTGCAAGGCAGAGAAGTCAGCTAAATCATTGCATTGTTCTGAGAAGGAAATGGTTAATATTCATGAAGGGGAGTAAGAAATTATGTGTTCCTTTTGCAAAGGGCAATTCCTCACCCACAGAGTTGTTTGGAGCTCATAAGGATCAGGTTTCCAGAAAACCCACATTCTGAGGCTGGAACAAACACTAACAAATATGCAGAAGCGAACTATCCTCAGCGGTTGCTGTGATGGACTGGTGGTTTAAAGAACAGCCTGCGTTGGGTTTTGTAAATTATTTTTTATTTTTATCTGCAATGTCCATTCTTATCAGACCCTTTCTACAGGGCACCAAGCAAATAAAAGGCAGCTATTCTCTTCCAAAAGCTGATAAGATCTTTTGCAGAAGAAAATTTGCATTTGGCTGAATGTTAATTTTCAAATGCTGTCCAACTGGAGCGGAATAATTTGCCTTTGTTTCCTTCCCACACGCAACATGCACACAGCTAGGAAGGGACTCTCCCTGACCTTTTCAACTCCTCTGAACAAATTAAGCCAACCTGTGTGACTTTTCTGCTTAACAGAGAGATACTTCACGGAATAAATATGAAGAGTCAAGGACATCTCGCTAGAGAGTCACTGTCACTTAGTTTTGAGCCGTATCAGCAACCTGACAGGAAAATATTTTATGCTTCTTAGTGCTTTTCTTTGTGGATGTTGCCTTTGCTCCTCGGCTTCACAGTCTCATAATAACCACCTCAGCATTCCTAGACTTTGGGAAAGGTCAGATCCAGACCTAAAACCAGTTCCAAGTTTTATGAGTTTGATATAAAAACATTAGTAACCCTTGTTTTTAGAAGCAGCACACGGGACTCAACTAAACTCACAGTTAGGACTGCTATGGGGTTTACAAGCCATATATGGTTCACATCTATTTACAAGTGGTGAAGTCTGGGCAGCTCGTGCGTTATCTCCTGATGGGTGTTACAGTGGATTAGATAACTCACACAAGTGTATATAACACAGGAACTTGTAAGTGACAAGGATTTTTTTCTAAACAGTTAAATCATCATCCACTTTTACTTGCTTCCCAGTCAACACACAGTTTCACACACAGAGAATATTCTGTCTCTCAAGTTTGAGGTTTACTTGAGAAAGTGATGGGAGAAGTGATGGATGACTGTCTCAGGCATGAGCCTCAGGGCACAAGCATTCTTGTCCTCCAGAGTGTCCTTCAATGCTAATGAGAGCATTAAGCACCATCCTACTGACACTTTTTAAAAAAGATTATATTTAATACCATATGTGCACATGTGTTTTGCAACAGCAGCTTTTCCTCCCGTTGCTGTTTCCTCTGGACTGTAACACAGATATTGATCAAAATAGAGAAGCTGAAGTAGGAGAAAACTGTGATCTTATTTCTCTAATACAATCTACTTCCTTGGCAGCAGATGCCTTCTGATGCTGATCTCATTCACACTGGAACTGTATTTTCCTACTTCTGTGAAAAAAACCTGCTTTTTTTTCCTCCCAAATGCTACCTTCCATCCTTCCATAACAGGAATTTAATAAAAAGCCAAACAAAGCAACCCCCTTGTGCCACAAAAAATCCTAACTGCCAGTGTATGAAATGATCCAAGCACTGATGAATATGGTCTGATGAAAGATGAACTCAGAACAGAACACCACATCCAAATAACTCCCAACTGGCATGAATTATCATCATCTACATTTATGCAATATTTGATACACATGAACAGATGGGAGAGGAAACCTGCCTTTTGCTGCTACAATTTAATGCATTTTGGGGCATTCACTGAAGTCACTGTGAGCAGTTTTTATCCTGTTGTGTTGGAAAACTGGCTAGGACGGCCAGTAACCAGGTGCCTGTTAATTGAAAGTACACATATAATACTTTTAACTAGGTGCATGTTACCATACTTGGACCTGTGTGGATTGAGAGCAACCCTGCAGAGGAAGTTATGGATGCCCCATCCCTGAAGGTGTTCAAGGCCAGGTTGGATAGGACTTTGAATACCCTAATCCAGTGAAAGGTGTCCCTGCCCCTGGCAAGAGCATCGGAACTAGATGATCCTTAAGGTCCCTTCCAACTCAAACCATTCTATGATTCTATTCTATGATTCTATGACCTTGGCTGTCTGTAATGAATTTCCTGAAGTTATAAGCACTTTGACATTTTTTGCCTCTGCTTTCCAAGACAATTTCCAGACAATCTGAGTCTAAAAAGGTAAAAAAGAGCCAGATTTCTGAGGAAATAGCAGCCCCAGGAGTGTGGCTCATGATGAAACAGTGGGGTTTGAACGTCAGTAATTTTTTTCTTCTCCCTTTTTGGTAGCTGGCTGTAATCTAAGGACTTACATAAGAACAAATTGTGCGCAAGGAGCTTGAATAAAGACAACTTCTAAGGTGTTTGATCAAGGGTCTGTTTGACAGAGTGGTCTCTTTGGTGTTGGGGACAGAGGGAATTTAGAACAAGCATGTGCTAAACTTTAAAAAAAAATAAAATATATATATATATATTCTCATGCTGCCTTTCCTTTGATAAAAGGGTCCACATCCCAGCAACTTTGCTGCCTGAGTCTCTCATCAGGATGTATTTTGTCTCTGCAGCAGTAAATTTCCAGTCTCCAGTACCACAGCAAACAGAAGTTAACAGTTAAATTGAAAATAATCTCTATTCTTTAATTATTTTATGACTTCTTTCACATAAAACACTTGCATTCAAACTGCCTACAAACTGCCTACAAACTGCCTATCTCTCCTACAAAGATCTTTTGTATACATCTCTATAGCAACACAAAGGAGCAAAAATTTTTGGTTTACTGTGTACATAAAATATAAACCCACATTTTACAGATTCTGGCACAATATGTAGTCAGTATTTCCTTAATTGGTTATTAAAAAAAAAAAAAAAGAGCTGCTATACCCTTTGGAACAAGCAAGGAGATAAGTCCTTGTGTCCAGGACTATGTGAAGGGCAGGAAGCCTGTGCTCTTTGAAAGGAATTTGAGGAAATATCAGTCTTCCATTCTCTTCCTTAGGACCCTTGAGGTCCTCTGGAAATGCATGAACATGCTCTTTTCCAAGGACTCAAAAGTCCTTTACAAGTGTTCATCCACATAAAGTCCTTGACTGGAGCAACACAACACTCCAGTGACCCATGGGCAATAAAACCCAGACCTTCAAATTCCTACGTCTCCCTCAGCTTATCAGGGCCCACCTTGCTCCCATCCACAACCAGGATGATTTGTCCTCCTTGCCATGCATGTTGGCCCATAGGACCCTCAGTTAATTATCCAGGTCACTTGCTTCACCAGTAAATACTACTGTTGTTACAATAAAGGGCAGCAGGTCACCTGGCTCCGAGAAGGACTGGGATTCAACTAAATAACACCACTAACAGCACCAAAGTTTTTCCCATGGAGCACAGCAGTGGAAAGGCAAATGTCACAGCAATGAGTACAAATGGTTTTACAAGCAAAACTGAGAATATCCTTATTAGATTTCTTTCAGCTTTGGGCTATTCTTATATTAACTTAACACAACGCACTTCAACTATTTTGTGGGTATTCAAAATATTCTGATCTATTTTTTGGCTTTAAAATGGGCAAAGAATATATAATTATCACTTATATCACACAAAATTGCTATGGTTGGAAAAGACGTTTAAGATCATCAAGTCCAGTCATTACCTAACTCTACAAAGGCCACTGCTACACCATATCCTTGAGCACCATATCTAGACAGCTTTATAATACATCCAGGGATGGTGATTCAACCACCTCCCCAGACAGCCTATTCCAGTCTTTGATAACCCTCTCAGTACAGGAGTTTTTCCTAATGTCCAACCTAAACCTCCCCTGGGGCAACTTGATGCCATTTCCTCTTGTCCTGTCAGTTGTGCCTTGTGAGAAGAGACCAACACCCACCTGTCTACAACCTCCTTTCAGACAATTGTAGAGAGCAATAAGGTCTCCCCTTAGCCTCCTTTTCTTCAGACTAAACAACCCCAGTTCCCTCAGCTGCTCCTCATAAGACTTTTTCTCAAGACCCTTCACCAGCTTCATTGCGCTTCTTTGGACCTGCTCCAGCACCTCGATGTCTCTCTTATACTGTAGCAACCAAAACTGAACACAGTACTGAAGCTGTGGCCTCACCAGTGTCAAGTACAGTGGGACAATCACTTCTCTAGTCCTGCTTGCTTCTGCTCTTTCTGAAATCAACATGGAAATACTTCCTTTGAATTCAAGACATTTTGCATCAAGGTTGCATTAATAAAGCTGTGGGCCTGGAGCTGGTCATTGCTGAGGATGAGAAAATGGAACAGATGCTTGTTTGTTTTTACACAGCTTGCATAGCATGGCCACTCTTGATTTCAGTTTAATTCATTGGGAATAGCACAGAATTTAAGGTACTAGCCAAAAGTTGCTTTGCTCAAATGCTACTTAATATAGCTGTTTATCTAAATGTCAGAATGTTATGACTGGTTAATAAGCATTTACTCTTAAAACAAATCAGGGTATTCAGAGTCTTTATTTCTTTTCTATACACAGATCCCACATGGATTTTAAGAGCAGTTTAAAGTTCATAACAATATTTCTTCCTCCTCCTGGCCCCCTCCGTAAGTTCAAATTCAATCTGTGATCATTGCTTCACTTCATGAGTTAAATGGCTCATAATTCCTTATTCATTCAAGTGAGAAGCTCATAATCTAATGAAAGCCTTTAAATTAAGGAGTCCTTTTACAGTCTTATTGTATCTTAGCTGGCAGACTTGTCATAAAGGAAATAAATCAGCTAATGACATGAAATAATCAGCTAAAAGATTGTATGCAGATTGTACTGTTTGAAGTCTATTAAAATAGAAGGCCAGTTTATGCCTCTTATATTCCATTATAACCCCCTAAATTTGTAAGTCTCTAACACTGAATACACCCACAAATTCCTACCTCTCCTGTTTGAAATTTGCCATGGAATGTTTCCATCAAGGTGTTTCCTTGGTGTTACATAGTTCTGAGAGCAAGGAAGAAGGCATTAGAAAACCTGAGCTTTTCCCCAGCATCAGCATGTGTCGAGTCCAGAGATTTTGGCCTCATCTTTTTTGCTCTGGGGCAGCCCGGTGTGCTAACTCTGGTGTGCATCTCCAAGAACAGAGTCATCTTTGACAAAAAGCTGTGTATGCATCTAAGGTGCCAAGTTCTCTGTTGAAATAGGCTCTACTGGGAGCTATGAAAACTTCCTGATTTCCACCACATGGAAACCACCCTCCATCCTTAATTGTTGCTGTCTTTTCTGAACCAAGTGGTTCTGATTTCAGATGTGTAGCCTTGGGGGAGACTTTATATGAAACTCTTTGTGAGTTACCCCTAGAATGTTTTGATACATAAGATCATGGAAAATTCATCTACCCCCTTCCTATTAAGTTTGCTATAAAAATGGATTATAGAATTACCAAGAAGACATAGATCCAAGTATCTAAACGAGCTATAGCTCTGTGGTTTTCTCACAGGAACTCATACAATGTGAAATAAGATTCCATCTTACCACTGTCTTCATGATTAGACAATGCAGAGAGTATCTGTGCTGTGTACTTAATGCAGATAGTTGTTTCTTCTATTTGTAACAGAGCATGAGATTTCAAAAAGCTTTCAAAAAGCAGTTAAGGTAGAGTCACATCTTCTTCTCACTAACACATGCTTGAAACTCCCACATCAGCAGGTTTTCTATATAGGGACTTCTTCTGATTCATATGGCAGTATAGTTGAGTTGTACTTGGTATATGCACTTAAAAAGGGAAAACTCTGACCACATCCACCTGGAAATAAGCCCTGACTTTTTTTAACTACACTGAATCATTAGGAGAGGCTTTGCTTCTTTCTTAATCTTCATAAGCTTGGGAAAAAACACCTGAATCGTTCCTCAGTGAGAATAAACTGCTCCATGATGATGTGGTCTTTTGGTTTGAAAAGTGTGGGCAGAATGTTGCTGCAAGTGGCAAGGAAACAAGTGTCCCACCAGGAAGCAGAGAGTGGGTGCCATGAAGGGGTGCTTTCCTGACTGGTGCATCACCCACACAGCAGCTGCAGCTGCCACCCATATCAGACCAAGCAAGTGTTCTGTCACCCTTGAAATGCAGGACAAAATATTAAAAGAGGGGGGAATCATACAGCTCACCAAGAAAATTCAATCATAAAGGCCAATATGTTCAACAGTAAGAAAACCCATGCTGCAAAACATTAATTGCCTTCAGAAAAAGATAAGGTTGCAATGCTAATAAAGATATCAGCTGTAATGAATCATTGACTTCTTGGTTATTGGACTGACTTGAACTATTTTAACTTGAAATGCTTTTACATAATGCACAGCGGTTAATTCAGTTGGGGTATGGTATCCACTGGAAGGATGATTGAATTTGTGTCAGTTTGCAAGTGACAGCAACGTATTTCTACCACTAGCAGTGAGGAGTAATGTAAAACAATGCAGCAGAACAAAGTGCTCATTTCTTAAGTCATAAGCCAAGACATAAGCATTGATAAATGGTTTGATATTATATTGGGAGGCAAACATTACACTGACAATATCAGAGTCAAAAAAACCACAAAAGAAAATACAGAGGTGATGGTATTTGTGAGACTGAGAAGGAATGTGTCTGTGATAATTTGCCTTTGTCTTTTTCTTTTATTTTTTCCAGTTACTTAGAATTTGCTTTTTGTTATTCAAAGTCAAGATTATGCTACTACCACAAAAATATTACTAGTTTCTCTCAAATCTCAAACATTAGAAATATTTTTCTGATTTAGAGTGCTTTGTACTTGCCTCATCATCAGGGATACAGATGGCAATCTTGCTCAGTTTTCTCTGTTGGGTGGCACAGGGTACAGGCAGATATGCAGGTGTGCTGTCAGGTTGACCCAGTCTTGCCCCTGGACACCAGCCTCCTTCATGGGAGAGCCAAGTAGCACCAGCTGGGTATCCTGGAAGAGACTGAGGGACTTGTGAGATGCTGGATTTAATTTTTTTTCATTTTTTTAGTAAGTGAAGCATCTGCACAGGTTGGTGGATGGACATTTATACACCCGAAGAGATGGGGCAGGAGACTGGAACCATCTAACTGCCAGCAAAGACAGTTCAACTTCATATTTGAATCAGGCCTGGCAGCAAGGCTCAGAAACATTTGTTTACACAAACTGCCACTATTACCTATTGCTCTTACAGGATCACTCATTAATCCAGCATGGGTAAAGGATAACACTATCTTTTTCTGTACCTCTGCAGAAGATGTGAGCAGTGTCAACAAGAACTATGTGGAATTGGAGAACTGATGGAGAAACGAGCTGGCTTGTGGCCAGTATAGGTGGAAGAGGAAAGCATTCAAGACATGATGAAAAAAATTCAATTGTGAAGAATGCCAACAAATTACCTCATACAGCATTTTGTAAACCAACTCTTCACAGGTTTAAATCTCTGCCTAAATAGTAAGTAGCTCATCTTCATAATGCTCTGGCAAGATTTTGTCTTCCTTTGAAAGACAGGAACTTGAAAAACATAAATAAATTACCCAGTGTGATAGATCAGGTCAGTGATACATCCAGGAACAGAATGTGACAATTCCCACTTCCCTCTTTAAAACAAAACAGAGTCAAGAATCTGGTGGGGGTTCCACCTTTGCCAAATATGAATATAGCTCAGCTGAACCCTATCCATGAGGACCACACTACACCAAATGGAATTTGCTTCACCCACAAACATTATTAACTGCAGATGTCAGTATGTGTTGGTCATACACAGGACCATAAAGTACTTTTGAGATTATTAATTTAATTTAGTTTTTTAACTTACATTCTGTTTAAAGATCTTTACCTAGTTCTACCGCAGTGATTTTTTTTGATCTTGATCTGGTTTCCCTTCTTGCACAATGCCTGGTTGTCTTATGTACATATATTTTGGTAATACAACTCTGTAGCTATTTCTAGGACACAGTCACCGCAGTATCTCTTAAAAACAATTTTGTTTTATTAAGAACTCCAAGTGTCACATTTCTATACCACTCCAATTACCAGCTGACAGTGTTTTTACTTTTAAAATACCATTTCCAAGTTAATCATCCCACTCCGTGACTTGTAATTCTCCTGGATAAACATGTTTCAGATCTGTGATGGTATCCCTGGTGATGGTTGCCATAGTGCTTCACAGGATTTTATTTCTGCTCATTCCTCAAAAGCAGGACTTTGGTTCTCTGTGGGAGGCCCAGAGTTCCACTAGTCTCAGATTTTATTGTCTTTGTTATTCTGCCCCTCCTAGGGAGTAAACTACCCAGACATGCCACCGTCATCTTTATCATATTCCATCCACTCTGCTCAAAATGCATGTCACAAATCATTCTCCTCCTTTCTGTAGGACATGATTACAAATCTGTTGAAAATCTCATTGGTTTCTACTTTGTTTCCATCTCAAACACAGATTATTCTCCATTAAAATTTCAGACTACATTTTCTAACATCGTGCAGCATACACTGAGTTTTAAAAATTTCAGTTATGCCCAAGTATACTTCAAAAGACTTAAAATTTTGAAATAGCAAAACTACTGTGACTGTAATTGCCTCAAATGCTATGCTTTCCACAAGAGCAAATACACCTTCCTCTGTCCAGTTCAGTCTTGCTTGTTTTAATAAATACCTTCTCCAAAGCCTTTTTTTTTCCCCCTAAGAGCTTTAGAAAAATTGCCAAGTCTCATTTCTATGACATGATTGATATAATGACTGTCTCAGAGGCCACGTCAGTGGCAATTAGGCACCAAAGACAGACCATCTGACTGCTTTGCTTATGCTAAAAGATACTTTCAGGAATGTCTTGTCTAAACAAAGTCAAAGCTGAAGGATCATTTCATACAACAGAGGCAGAATCTGGTCACTGCAGTTTCAAAGTCAAGTGTCCAAACTGTGGTTTCTAAAGGGCATATATATAACACGTATTACAATGAAGCCCCTCCTTATGGTAGATAGAGCAGTCACTTTAAATGAGTAAGCACAGACATACACATACAGTTTACATAAAATAGTAGTAGCAGCCTCTCTTCTGCAGGATTTGCACCTTCTGAGTGACCGAGGAACAGAGAAGCACAGATGAACTCTCCTAGAGCCATATTTAAGAGATTTGTTTGACCAGAGAACAAATTTGGCATAAAATATTCAAGAAACGTGCAGGATGTGACTGAAGGCTATCGAGGAGGAAGAAAAAGCTCCCAGAGGACTACAGGCACAAGGCAGCAGCCTTCCAAATTCCCCACACAGTTGTTCAGATAGGCTAGACAGATGGTGTCATAACAGCCCACCACTAAGGCAGTGGATTAGAAGAACAACAGCACTTGCCCATAGAGGATCTTGCATTACAGACCCTTCCTGCTCTAGGATCTGAAGTATGGTGTGACAGGGTGGAATTCATAGAAATGACATCCATCTGATAAAAGTGGCTTAGGACATGGCTTTCTCCAGCTCATGAAAATTTATGATTGGAGACATTTTCCTGGTCCTTGCCAAATAACTTTTGAAGGTTTTCCAGTTTTTAAGGTAGTAAAAAAAGTACAAAAAGTGTTTCTGGGAAGGCTCATAACCAATCTTGCTGCCAGTTTCTATACCGACGGTTACATACCACACACCTCCCTGTGTTTCCTCAGCCATAGCATTGAGCAAGGAGCCCAACCTGTGCCCATTTCTCTTTCCTGAAGGTAGATGGACCTGAACGCAGCAAGTTTAAATTTAGATTTTCTTTATCCACTGCAATAACTCTCTTTTCAGAACATTAACCAAGCTTTATATGCTGAAGAAAAAAAGGAAGTAGAGCCTGGAGCACCTGTAAGGGTTGGCAAACCCTATTAGGCTATCAGAGTTACCCAGAGGCAGTTGTTGATAGAGAGCTGCTCCAGGTCCTGTTCTACTTCAAGCTAGAATCATGAGTTCCACCTGTGGACCTCTGATGGTCATTTACCACTCCAGGGGAAAAATGGTACCAGTTACTGGGTATATCATGTAGGTCAACTTGAACATATCTACATGACACAGATCTGTGCTGAGGAAGCTAAGCAGCTAAGTTAAACATCCCATCAGTCTACTGTTCAGCCTGAGCAAATACACCTTGTTGATAAACAGGACTAATTAATTTGGATATCTGTCCATAGCTCAGCTGCTACAACAGGAACATTCCCTAGTGCTTCACCAGGGCAGAGTTTAAAGCAAAGAGAAAACACAGTGACAATAATTCAATAAGAAAACAGTGTAATCCTTTCATAAGGTTGTCAGTCAATGTTCATCGATTTCAGGTGAAAATAGAAACTCTCCTGTAATGACCTAGTTCTTCCTGTTCACATTTCTACCTCCCTGTAAACTGGCGTCTTTCAATACAAAATTCTAAACTTTTCAGAGAAGCCAAAGCCTGCATTTATATAAATAATTTATATTTTATTTATATATATAAATACATTTATATTTATATAAACACATCATAGCAGATTTATCATTAGACTTCTTATATTATGTATGTCTCTTCAGAACACCCAAGAAAAAATTATAAGTATTCCAAAGAGGTTTTAAGTACTGAGAAGATAAATGGACCCAGAAAGAGCCAGATATGGTACAGGCAGGCCGGTTTTACTCCTCTCACATGGCCAGGCAACTGTCCCCAAAATACCTGCCATCAAAAAGGAGCAGGGAGCTGGCATAGCCTGAATAGATAAAATACATACATACATGCACGTATATACATACCTACCTATGCAAACACACCGGACTAGCCTCAGGGCTTTTAATAGCTGAGAGAGAAAGAAAGTTGGTGGAGTAAGCATAGACAGTGGAAAGGACCAAGTGACAAGAAGAAGTGTATAGTATGAAGACAGAGCGGGCAGCGGTTAAGAGCAGAAAGAAATGAGATGTGTATGGTCTCTCAAGAGGGCAGATACATTCAGACACCCCATGGAGTACATAATATGGTCAGTGGTGTCAGATGGCACTATTAACTACAAGAGATAACAGCACTTAACCCCTGCTGCCAAGCAGGGAGTGGTGAAAAAAAAGATTGCACTGCAAGACAGGTGGCACATTGCTCAGGTGGAGTCACTCTCCAAACCATCAATAAGTGAATGAAAACAAGATTATTTAGCCCTGCCTCAAAAATCAGAGAAGCAGCAAACACAATGGCTGAATTTTTTTTATTTTTTTTTATTTTTTGAGCTATTACAGAAAACCTAGGGAGACTGAGGACTTCTTTGCAGAAAATCTCTTCTTGGCATCCTGTTTCTCCTGCTGTTGTTAAAGAAGTTGAACATTCTCTGAAGCAGAAAAAATTTCCTACATCCCACTTTCCTCCCCACTGTCTTTGTTCTTAGCCTGGTTGAATTAATGCTTTAAATTAATTAAAACCATACTTGTTTAAGTCAAAACTCTTTTATACAACTTGTTAAGAAGAAATGTGACACATGGTTATAGTAGTTTCAAGTTTACAAGGTTTTGCCTTTCCAGGCTCTGCAGCTTTTCCTTATTGCAAAGACCAATTTTCTGTGATTACAGAGGTATCTCCAGAGCATAATTGTCACCAAATTTCATTCATTCCTGCTTCAGGAAAAGACCTTGATCTTCCTGAGCCTCCTCCTGTTTCAGTGATTTATTTTCTTTTAATGTGAAAAATACTTGATTGTTCTTCAAGCTGTTTACATTCTTCCCTTTCAAAACTTTTGTCCTTGTCCAATAGGATTTCTAAATGCTCACAATTCCTGGGATATTTCCTCTGTATCTGTCTGTTCCAGACTGAATTGGCTTTTGGGAGGTTTATGAACTTCTACACATATTCCTATCAATACTGGCTTCACTGTCTCTGCCTACTGATCTTATCGTAAGCCATTTACTGTTTTGATTTTATCCTTCAATTAGACCCTTCTTCAAACCCATTCTTTCACATTCCTTCCCTAGGTCATATAAAAGAGAGGTCTTTAATCTCTCCTTTCGTCTAATGGAAGCTGTCCTTCCCAGACTGTTTTCCACTACAATGCTCTGGTTTTCATTAAGAAATGTCAGCAGTACTCCGGTTGCTGTTGCTTTCTGTTTAATGTGGTTTTTCAAGAATAATAACAACTTTTTGTCTTTCCACAGAACATGGAAAGAAAGTTTTAATTTACTAGCCTCATAAAATAAAATATTGCAGTACTGATGCCTTATGAGGCATCCTTACTAGGGTAAGGAAAATTTCTGTTTTTAAATCCCAAATAGGTAACACGGTATCAAGAGTCGTTTCTTGATCAGATACTGACACACTGATACCTACCAGCTGTAACTGGAATGACTTCATGTCAGCTCTGTTAGGTAAAAAACATGAAGAGGTAGAGCTGGAAATGAAATGAGGAAAGGTTCCCTGGGTTGTGTATTTGTGCTATCCAGGGGCATGATGCGCTTAGACAGTCACAAAATCCCAGTCCAGCTCTGCACCGATTTGGTGCTGGCAAATCCCAGCAACAACTTGGTGCAAATTGAAGGGAGATGTTAAACATGGAGACTTTGTTCTCCACTGGAAATGTAGTGATTACCAGCCACTGAGGATCCAGTCAGACTAAAATAAGACAAATAATGGCTGTTTCCACAAGCAGGAGGTCTTGGCCTCCAGCAATCAACAAGGCTCTGCTCTTATCCACCAGCCACAGAGCTAACATTTCCTCAGATAGCACACACAAGCAGTGAGAATAGAGCAAGTTCCTAGCCTGAGCTGACTTGAATGTGAAAGATTGCCAACGCTTTTGTGCTGTGCACTTTCTTAGGATCACACTTGCAGACAGCTAAGTTTGCTCCAAGTGAGACAAGTGATGAAAACGAAAACAGTGTACTCAATATGTGCTGTAAATCACATGCAGCTGTTGGAGTATGGTAATACCTGCTTTTCTCATAGTTTGTTTTTCAGTTAAGAAGAAAAAGCAAGCAATTTTTCTTTTTCTCAGTGGGAAAGAAGGAGAAGGTGAATTGAGGAATGAAAAGCAATTAAAAGCTTCTCAAGAAATGTTCTGCTGTTTGTTCTTGCCTTCTTCCAGGATGACATTTCAAAGCCAGAGCTTAAAAATCAGCTTGACTTGGAAGCAGAGAACATGTTGATGTTCAAAGTTTAATCAAGCTCAGCATTACAGTGAGACATGGCACAAAAACCAGCTGCTTCTGACTTACATGGTTCAAAGCCACTGCAAAACCTAGAGGGTGTCTGCAAGGTGCTCCCCAGGCCAGCACAGCTGTCACCAAAGTATTTCTAACTACTAAGACACGTCATGGAAACCAGGTTACAAGTCCTTCAAATAACAAGGGCTCTTGGGCAAGTAAAGGATTAACCATCTTCCCAGGTATTATTCCTATTACCATTTTCATTTTTTATAGGTCTGTAAATACTCTACCTTTTTTAGTTTTAAAATGTGACCAGTAAGCAACTTTCACACCTGCCAAATAAAAAAGGGTTTACCAGCTCTAATGAGAGGCCATTTCTCCACCAAGGCCATTCTTCTCAATGTGTGATCTCAGACAACACCTGAGAGCGAGAGCCCAGACAGGTTCCCAAATGCCACACATAATCATGGATTTTGGTTCTTTCTGCTTTGGGAATTTCTGTGCCTCACAAAGGTGGCTCTGAATAGAACAAGGGCAGTGTAGCACTATGTTCAGACACTACTGTAGATGCTAAAATCCAAATGAGCCCAAAGTCCTACCTCTCGGCATGAATCACAACATGAATTACGTGCCAGGTCTGGAGCTTCCGCAGTCATGGCCAATTCAGGACCTCATTGGCTATGGTGTCCTTCCTGGTGACCTTCCCCTCTTTGGTTCCTCCTAATGTGCCCTCCCGTGGGCATAACAAGACATCTAATGAGACATCATCCCAGAATTTTGGAACGAATAGAAGTAATTAAAATTCAGAACTTGTGTACCACAAGGAAGTTTTGATGTTTCAAGCTAATTTTTGTTGTGAGTCGAAGTTTGAAACAAAATACGTTTGCCATTTATTGGAAGTATTTTAAGGATTTTGTTATGGCCTGCATACAATGTTTAATATTTATCTGAATGATAACTTTTTACTTTGACTTAAAAAGATTGCAATTTTCATATGTTTACAAAATTAAAACTGACAGAAAGTAAATTCTAAATGGTAAACGCAAGAGTTACATTTGGGAAATGGAAAAGGGAACATTTCACCATTATTGGAATGCCTCGCTGACTTCTTTTGGAGAGATATTTCACCAAAAAAAAAAAATAAAAAAAATAAAAAAAATAAAAGCCTAATTATGAAGTAGCATTTTCTGATCAATAAACGGTGGAAATTTTCTGTTCCACTTAAAAAAGAGTGCTGCTGATATGCCCTGGAAAGTAGGTCTTGATGAAACAGAATTTGAGGCCAGTGGCATTGACGAGGCAGGCTTTTACAGAAAGAATGTAGGTCTGTGGAGGATTTCAAGCTTCTGAGCATGCTGATCCAGTTCTTGACTCATCTTTTTCTATTTTTTTTTTTCTTCTTGTTTGGCAGACAGCTCTTGCCTGGGTTTATTCAGAGCCAAGTCCATTTGACTGAAAGAAGACTACGTAGAGCAAACAGAGCAAGACCTCCATTTCCTTTCTTCTTTAAATCAGTGGCCACCATGGGAAGTCTGCAATGTAGGACTGATCACCAAATGTTTGTAAATAAAGCTTTTCACATCTTGTGCCCTGTCAAGTAGCAGGTTTAGTTCATGCTGCATGATTAATGCTGCGTGGGGATTAATCTAGTCACAAAACCTGATGATTTTGGTTTGTGTCTGGAAATTTATTGAATAAAAGACAAACTACTTTGCCTTTTGTTCCCAGTCAGTGCTACTCTGTCACGATGTTTCCAGATGGTTATTTTAGATGCTTAAGAATTTTTTGTGGATTTTAAAAGCGGCATTGTAATGCACTGTGATAAAAAGAAGGGTTTGGTCAAAAGACCAACTTTCCTGTAAGTGTATCATGATTTATTTCATTCTAAAGATATTCATTAGAGCTTTTCTTGATTGTTGTAATCTACAAGTATTATAAAGCATGGAATGAGAAAATTTAAATATACCAGTTTATATTAGTCATCCTATGGCCTTTAAGTACAGACCACATATCAAATACCTGAATAATTAGAACTAATGGCCATTTTACTTAGAAACTTCAATTCTGACAGCTATGCACTTAAGCCTTAAATTTTGCTCAAGCCTAAGTAGCCATTCTATGTTCACAAAGTACCACCACAATATCCCCTCTCCTGCTTAGTGAAACCTGTGCAAACTGCAGCCCTTTCTAACACCAGCAAAGACTCCCTGGTGCTGTGATGTGTCTCTCTTCCACCCTCCTCCCGTAAGCAACACACTGCATTGAAAACACTTCTCTGAGACAAAGGCTGTTGCATTTTGCAGTCACTTATAGCTGGGCTGTGTGGTCTTTATCGAGGTATCAGCTTTACCTTCTATCGTGTTGTTTGGGGTTTTTTTCAACTGGGTCACTTTCCTTCCTTGCCTAGGTTACACTGGGAAGCTGGCAGCCATCAAGAGAAAACCTCTTACTAGATTTCTGCGAATATGAAAAATAAATAAGAACATAATGAATAATGCAAATTGTAGCTTGAGTCAATGAGAACCTGATGCAGTTCAGAAAGCAGGCAGAGAGCAGTGAGGGCTGTTAACAGTTTGGCAGTGGCTGTTTCCTCTGCGTTGATGAAGAAACTCTCCTTTTCCAGGGAACATCTGAAATGACAGTGCAGCTAGGGTGGGAGATGTAAACTGAGAAGAGCCCAAACCACACTCTGGGATTTCAGGCTTTGGAATGGCCTGCCCAGGAAGGTGGTGGAGTCACCATCCCTGGAGGTGTTTAAGAGGCAGTTGGAGGTTTTGCTTAGGGACATGGGTTAGTGGTTTTTGACAGGGCTAGGAGTAAGGTTGGACAGGATGATCTTGAAGGTCTCTTCCAGCCAGAATTGTTCTATGATTCTATAATTTCATATAAACTTCTGTGCCACAAGCACAAGCAAGCGATAGTTAATTAACAGCATAGATTAGTGTGTGCCATATACTACATGTTACAACTGGCATAATTTCAGTACTAAGCCCTGGCCCACGTGTTGTGACTTAGGTATTTTCAGATGCCTATATTTAGATCTTCAATCATTCTTTAATTTTTCAAACTGTCACCAACAGTGTGTTATCCTGCAAAAGTGTCTGTGACTGATGGCAGGCAAGGTCAAATAGAGTGTATCAAATTTTTTTATTTGGAGGAATGCACTTTCTGTTGCAAGTGGCCTCAAGCACCACTCTTAGTCTTATCATGAACCACCTCTTTTATCAGTGTCTCATAGCATACCTTTTGTTCCTTCAGACAGTAGCTAGAGATGTCATCATGATTATTCATTTCATCCCAGGACTTTGTTGTTAGACTCCTAACATCCATTCAGGGAAAGGGAAAGGGAAAAGAAAAGGGAAAAAGAAAAAGAAAAGGGTAAAGGAATCCAGTTTATACATTTGGGTCCTACTCTCCAAGGCTCTCCAGACCCACACACCTGATTCATAGTGCCATAGAGCTTTCTCCACCTTACACCAGACATGCCAGGATGGAAGAATCACTGACCTCTCCTGCACTTTCTTTGCTGCTCATGGAAGCAAAGTCCTTGCCAGTTTCCCAGTCCTTTCATGCAGCAGGCCTTAATGGAGACACGGGTGTGGTATTTCTGTAGCATTGGAAGTATTACATCTTGGCAGAAATATTTTTACCGATACTTTGAATTACGATAGGTAAAATTTCCATGCTTGTTTCCATCAGGCACCAAGGATCTTTGTTTCCAGCTCAGATACGAACACCTCAGGAGTGACAAATACCTGTTTAACAATTCTGCTATGAAGAGAGTCACTTCCTGGTTAGTGAGAATAGCGAGTGAGCACAGCATGGAGTAATAAGTTATAAGATGGGTCTCCCTGGTCAGTAAGATGCTGTATCTCCACTAGGCATGAGACTCAAGATGAGATGACCTGTTTTCTGAGAGAACAAGGACAATGTTCCTGGTCCTGTTGCTTGGGTGTATAAAAACATACTCCAGGCTTCAGTGAACAAAAGCAAACATACCACATCTAACACAGCTTATATAATAACTCGTTCGTCCTTTCAGCTTTGTTTCACTTGTGGACTCTTGAAATCATCTTCCTTTGTACACCAGGAACTGCAGCCCACAGCTTAGCTCTTTGTAAACGGCTTCCAGATGTCTGGTCAGGACTATCTGAAGTGTTTAGCAACCATGAGACCTAAAGTAAGGTCACAAGGTGCACCGTAAAAAGGCATTGTATATCATACACACCATGTCTTCCTGCCTCATTACTTCTCTTTCAAACCAAAGCTGTCAAATATTAGACCCATTTTTAAATACTCATCTGTCTCCATATAAAAAGTGCTTATTACTGCATCTTCTACATCACATCTCAAATTCACAAATAGCTTGTTCTTACTGCACTGTGTGTTTGATTTTGATCTAAAACACTCTGCCAAGCTATTGTCTGGGCCATATCTGATATGTGCTGAAGTGAGAAGCATCCTCTGTTTATTCAGTTTTACCCAGTTTCATATACCTCACTTTAGAAAGTCATAAAACATGAAAATGTTGTTGTAACAGGGTTGTCATGGTTTGTTTTCCCTTTCAAAATCCACTCTTAACTATTCCTTCCTTATCTTCCCTTTGCTACTCAGAGTAGCCATGTCAGGGCTATCCTTGATTCTTTGCAGCAAACTCTGGGTTTTGCTCTCTGCCAGTTTAATAAACTTATCACCTCTCTTGTGCTCATCATTGTTTTTCCCCACAAGAACGTTAACATCATCCATATATTTTACCTGAAGTTATCCTTGAAGTTGAACCCTTTCTCTATTATGGGATCAGGAAAATAAGACTTGATTTTTAAACACCAGCTGGATAACACAGATGTTCAAATTAAAAGGAAAAAATCTAACTAGCAATGTAAAACAATGTTAGCACCATTAAATGTAATGGAGGAAGTAATCACAATTCCTATATAAAGGATTGCAATACACATGAAACAGACACCATTTCTCCATTAAACAAAGCACTGTCTTACCTTGTTTTCAGAATTCTAGAACAACATTTCATTATTTAAAGGGAGAAGAGTGGGCAATATGTTGTATATGTTTTTCTTTTGGAAACATTTATTATCAGGAAATGGAAACGCAAGATCCAAGATGATTTTCCCTCTAACTCTGTAATGCAGCATATCAAAATTCAAGATCAGCTCAGGTAATACAGCAGCACACACTGGCAAAGAATGGATTTTAGCTACCTGTGTATATATGACGATGGGGTGATGCTGAATGCCTTACGCTGGGGTAGCTGTCAGAAACAGTTCAAATAATCCATTTATTCTCCTTTCCTTGTTAATGAACAAGGAAAGAGAAATATCAAAACATAGACAATAAAAACACACTAAGAAATTTAATGTACAGGAAGGCTGGTTTGTACGTGAGAGGATAATTCGATTAAGGACAGTTAAATTTTAATGGCCCCTCTCAATGTCCATTTAAGTCAACGAACGTGGTTCACTGACTCTTGTCAGAGTGAGTGATAGCCAATGCCAAAGTACCATTTATCACTACATCTTCACTTTCAAGGAATAGGACGGGGTTTGTGTTATTTAGGTCGTCTACTTTCTACCTGATTACATCTCTGCATGATATGGTAGCTACTGTCTTCAGTCATAACTCAGGGCTTGACAGAGGCTTGAGGGAGGCAGAGTTTTCTAGAACTGTGGGAATTCTGACAGAGCATATCTTCAACAGACAATGTGGTTTCTGGGAGCCAAAGTATCTCATGAGAATAGATCAATTGCACCAAATTTTCTTTGTATTACTGTAAAGGATCTAGTGTACTACCTGTCATTCTAACTTGCCCAGGCAAGCTGTTCATGGGTCCAAATCTACAACCATGTCTGCAAAGTAACCCCATAAGGGAAACTGACTGAAGGTCAGTGACACCAAAGCTTTCAGGCTTTCAGGGAGAGAAATTGAATCTGTGGAACTGAGAGACCCAGATGACCCCAAAGCACGGTAGCCATAAGATCTTCACATTTAGAATTATTCTTGCAGGAAGACTTGGACCCAAAACTAACCTGAGACTTGCAGCTGCAGAACAAGAGCTAACAGGGCCTTCTACCTCTTTTACCTGGAGATGAGGGAATCCCTTCTGACAGAGAAACTGCGTATCCAATCCTTAAATTAAATAGCTGTTTAAAAGGCAGTCTCAGATTCTGTAAACCCTATTGCATGTTTTTATCTTTGCTTTCCAACTAGGTCTGCTGGTTTTAACAGGACCACTCGTATATATGAAGTTGATCATGCCTTGCAAGAAAGAGCCCTTTCCTGGCTTCACTGCATCAGACCAAAGAGCAGACCTCTACAGTAGAAGAAAGTGATGTACTAGCCAATTTATAGCTTCTTAATATCATAGCATAAATGTAGTTATGCTGCCCCAAAGATGATGGTCCAACACCAAGCAGTCCCTGATATATCCTCTGGAAAGAGGAAGACAGGGAAAGAAAGGAGACACAGCCAGGGTACAAAGATCGTGGGAGACACAGCTTGGCCTCTTCTCCTGCTGCTGGGGCTTTGACTGGGTAGAATCCCTTTCCCTACTAAGTAATGTGACTGTCCTGCTTCACAGCTGCCCCATTCAGCTTGGCCCATCTTCCATGGAAATCTAGGTTCAGTCCCCAGGGCTGAGGTGGTTTTGCAGCTGCTCCCACCAACCTGGTGCCAAAGAGAGCTGTCCAGCTGCACCTACAGTGTCTTCACATCAGAGCAGGTCTCACTGACTCGTTCAACACCTGTAGTGAGACCAGCCAGGCCTTTCTGACTAGCAGAAGACCCCAGATCCAGATGTGCCAGTGCTATTGTGCATGTCCATACTACTGATCTGTGCATACCTGTCAATTTGGACATGTGCTGGACCTGGTGGATTAATTGTCTATGTGTAAATACTTGACACGGCAGCAGCAACTTTGTTATGTCCTAGTTCTGGAGTGACTGTGCATGCATAATCTAGTTACACAGACATATTAACCATATCTGGAGGTAGCCTTTTTGCTTGTCTTTTAAATAAAACAGCTGATTGCAGATAGATTATCTTTATCCCTGTGCACAATGCAATGACTTTTCTGGACTGCTTTATAAATAATTCTTTTTTTTTGATTTTTTTTTTTCACCCAGTCATTTCCTGTGCTTCAAACAAGGAGATTACTAAACATAAACACATTTGAGATGAATGATCAAGTAATAGTAAACTCATCATTCTCTTCAGTGAGCAAACACAGTGGAAACCTGAGAAGAAAAAAACTGTTGTAGTCTGAAATGCATTCATTACTGACGGAACATATGCTGTGGTTGTTGCTACCATTTATCATTGCCTGGTGGCGAAGACCCATGACTAAGCAATGTCAGTGATCACATAATGCCCTTCTCTGTGCATAGTCATAGTCCTCTTACAGCTATAAAGATTTCAAGCTCTCACATCATACAGATTTGAAAACCTGGAATGGACTTGGGAAGATAAAAAACCCAGAGATATTTGGCCACCAGGCCTTCTCAGGTCATACAAACCCACTCTTCCCACTGGGTGTTCCTTCCACAGTCCCATTTGATAACCCCATTAGTAAATTTAGAACAACAAAAGCACAAAAAAGTAATGCACAATCCATTCTAGCCTTGCTTTTAAAAAGCTATTTTTCCAGGAAGCTGGCCAGGCTCACATTAGCCTCCTTCCTGACCTTTCCAAGCTACAAAGTGTGCTGCCCACCAGCAACAGTGCTACTAACCACTGAGACCACAGAGGAGAAATACCTGAAGTAAAGCACAATTTCAAAAATATTAATTCAAAGGTACCTTAGGTCCAGATCTCTTTCAACAGAACAGATGTTAAAAGATTTGGTTGGTTCTGCAGCTGTGAACTCCTTGCAAATGCACCATTTCATAAGAAACCTTTCCATTTTAATCAAACACAGATGGTGTGCTGAAAGGGGCTGTGTCAGTATAGCCTCATAACATGAATAAAGTCGTAATTTTTTTCCTTCTGTGCTTTTCCACCATTTCAATGTATTTGAAGCTGTTACTGTATTTGCTGGTTCTCTTTCGTGTGTGATATGAAATCCCTCAGTACTTCAGATTGGATGCAGCAGCGGCAAACAGTGCAGACACATTGAGAAGCTGGAAAGTGATAGAAATGTAAGTAGTGTTCCAATTCTTCTGGCAAAAGCTTAACAGGAGAAAAAACTCAGACATTTTCAGAGGAAATGGGTTACCACTTTTCAATCAGTTCATTACTAAGCAAAGACTGCAAGGTCTTTTTGCCTCCTCAAAGGTCATTTTTATTCACATCATGAAGCAGGACACTAGCAGAAAAGGTTCAAAATCAAAGAGAAGCTAAAGTCAGATTACTCAGACAAGCAAAGCAAAACTTGAAGTCTGGAAAAGTTTACGTAAAATTAAATAGGCAAAAAAAGAGAAGAAAAATGGCTTATAGTTGAAGAAAGACAGGATCATACAAAATATATTGTACGGTTCACTTGGAGTAATAAAAGTAGGATCAGCTATCTTGATACTTCTTATATTTCATAAAACTCTGAATCACATCAGAAGCTTTTAATAAGACTTGTATTTGCCAAGAAAGTGACATTCCAGATCTAACATCAAGAGGAGATTTGTTTCCTAGAGGTGCACTGGACCAGTCAAGAACATGTAAAAGATAACAGGTGAGGAGGAGACAGTGTCTCCAGAGTGAGACCAGAGTGGTGTTGAGGAAAGGAGCAGATTATGCATTGCACCGATTCCTTAGGTGTGTGGCAAGCACTGAGCAGTCTGAAGATAAGAGCCCAGATGGGGAAGGTGAGAGGTTTGCAGACAGGAGATTAGAGCTTGAGATACAGGGGAGAGGTGAGAAAGCTACAAAGGGTCACGGTAAAGAGAGCAGAGATGAAATTCTGAAGACACAAGGAACCTGGTTCAGTTAATTTCCTTGTGGTGACTATATTGACCAAAGTGATTTCTCTGTCACCCATTGACCTTACCACCTTAGCCCTAACATGTTGAGAAGATTCTTCTTACCTTTGAAAACACCAGCTTCAGAAGGTCTCAAGTTTACTCTATTAATTAGCAGATGCCAGTGGTAAGTTTTGTATAATCGAAGGATCCTTTTGCCCCCCTGAATAAATGTGTCAGTGCTATATTTCTTTCTTTTGGTCGCCCGCAGCTTTGTGTATGAAACCACAGAAACCACAGACATCTTCCCTTTGGGAGGAAAAGTCAGTTGTCTATATTAGCTGGAGTTAAAAAAACCCCAAACAAACAGTTTACCAAATGATGAGGCAAAGATTTGAGTGATTTCAACTGGAAACATAGGCATGGAGGCAAATCACTAAACTGATTTGTACAGAAGGACTCCTGCTCTCACAGAAATTACTCTATAGAGCAGGGAGGACAGCTTACCATGAAGACTCATGGACCATCACCCATGGTACCTTCTACAACAATCCCAAGAGCACACTGAATTTCAGGTTGCTTGCAGGAGTTGGTAGCCACCATTCTGGTTGTGTTCTGTGGGCACAGCTCTTTTTACTCTGAGACTGCTCAACTACACACATCAAGTGTCAAAGATGCTACAGCCCTTTCAAGGAAAACTCAAGAAAAGCTAGCACAGCCCACCCCACAGCAGGTAAGTGTCCCTTGGGGAGTATGCTAAGCAGTAGATACACTCTGCTTCCTCCCAGATATGCTGGCAAAGTCACCTCAGAGCTCATCCCAAAGTGGTTGCTACAGTCAGACCACATAGAGGAAGCAGCAAGTTATTTTTACTGGCCAAAGTTTATACCCTCTGTGATTGCTTTCATACTTTCCTGTCACACTCCTCTTCT
Organism: Actenoides hombroni; assembly: GCA_024336885.1. Classification (NCBI taxonomy): domain Eukaryota; kingdom Metazoa; phylum Chordata; class Aves; order Coraciiformes; family Alcedinidae; genus Actenoides; species Actenoides hombroni. The sequence goes on along the minus strand of WUAM01000260.1, from coordinate 1,007,183 downwards.
CCTACATTTACTCTTAGAAGTTATATTGCCAGCTGAAGTTACCTTTAAGTTAGAAGTTACCATGAAGTCAGAACTGTGACAGTGATTAATATACGAGCAGTATTCTGCCCACCTCATTTAAATAAATAATAAAACTACATTTCTTCAGACAAATGCTTTTTCTTACCTCAGAAAAAAACAATTCATTGTTTCTGTTTTACTAAATATAATTTTTCATCTTTTTTTTCTACCACTGTATAATACCACACTTTCTGATAAAGTATCATTTTTTATGCAGATGTTCTGTCAATATCCCCTGAAAGCAGCATTTTGTTAACTTCAGCATCAATGTTATTTCAAAGTTATCACAATGTAACATCAGCCAACTACTGCAGATTCAGCAAAAATAGTAATATTGTGGTATTTAACTCTTTTCTTACTTAAACAACCCTCCTATTGAAATCACACAGCAAAAAGGGCCTAAATAATAACAGAATAAAGAAAGTTGAGTAGTTTCTGAAGTGGAATAATTTCTCAGGACATAAGTTAGAGGAGACACTAAATTTAAGAACAATGTGTAGGTAAACACTACAAAAGTTTATTTTCCACAACCCTGCAAAAACTTAGAAGAGAACAGCTTTAAAAAAAGCCAAAGGGATGAACATAAAGCAATCTTTTTTCTTGAATCAGTAAAGATGGCTACAAGATTATGAAATCAGACAAAAGAAGAGCAAAGTTTTCTTTACGATGAAAGCCGCAGAAAGAATAGATGATCCAAGAAGCACCAAGTACAATTACCTAGAAATAAGCCTTAAATATTTTTTTGGGGGGGGGGGGGGCGGAAATTACAATGCAGAAGGCTTTCATTATTATTAGAGGGGTGGCAATTTTTCTAGGGAAGTAAAGTACATTTTCAACATGGTATCATTACTTTATGTATGAAGTATGGGCTTATTAATAACTGATTTCAGACTGAGCAGAACTAGAGCAACAGTGAGTATTTTGAGCTAAAGACCATAGCATCTTCCAAAGATAGAAGACGTCCTTACCAGTCTAAAGACATCACTGACAGTCAGAAAACCTGTCTGTAACCTTCAGTTCTGCCATTGTAATCAGTGTGTGGCGAAGGGGAATTTATTTAATTTCTTTGTGCTGAAGTTCATTGCAAGAACTGGCAATGTAATGCTTGCCTTCTTTCTGGGGTTCTTGGTGATTTGGTACTAGACCAAAAAAGATCTTATAATAAAACTTTTGCTTGATGAACTCAGATTTTATTAACAAATTCAGAACATTTTTATTTCCAGTTTTGTTCATTAATTTTTCTACTATAAATTATTACTTCCCTTCTCCCATACTGTACAAAACTAACTTAAGTGCCTTTGTCCTGAGTGGAAACGGAGTTAGAGACTTTCATAGAAACTGCTGGCAGCATTGTGGAAACATTGGAAACTACCACGGAAACTTATTCATGGATGGCATAAGCAGCAGAAAGAGTTAGTCATTTTAAAAGTCATACAATTTGTAAGCTGTGTGGTTAGTTCTGGCAGCAAGAAGTGAGATTCTTTATAGACTTAATGGATGATGTCAAATTCTATGTTTAAATATTTAATGTGATTCGACTGCCCAAGAGTATCCTATTGCAGGTCGACCAGCTTTCGAGGCACATGAAATCTGATCCTAATAGAGCAGTCAGCATGTCACACAGATGTCAGCCTTCTCTTGAAGGGTCTCTCTTCAGGAATAATTAGTTGGTGGCATTATTGCTCCGAAAGAAGAGAAAGAATCCAAATAAGAAATATTAAGTGATTTCAGGTTTTCTGACAAAAGCACACGCACAGAGCTTGAATTTAATGGGAACTATTCATGTTGTGACCACTACTTCAGGTCCCACTTCGAACCAGCAAGTTGTTTGAACTGCTTGAGAAGTTTGGTGGTTTGGTTTACAACACAGAGGAGATATCCTTAATTCCTGATATAAGCTACAACTACAGTAGGAAGACAATACTTTATATTAGCTGACAGTCTGTAGAATAGTTAAGATAATTTTCCAATAATATTTTATCATTTTCAGGGACTTCAATGGCTGGGAATTTTGACAAGGTCACTTTGAAGTGTGCAAGTGGTTTTACAAGCCTTTTTGCCCTCTCCCCTATTCTCGAGAGAGTTTAGCAAGTTTAATGCCACAATGTACCACTAGAAAAATAAGTATAAAACTAATCACATCTGCCTGCAGCCTTAGGCAGCCACATCTCTCCTATCTCACCATTGTTTTCTCTGATATTAGCCTGGAGACATAAGAAGACTAAATACCCATTTGGATTATTAAAACAATAAATCCTCCCCTCAAAAAAAATCACCAATATTTCAGACTCAGATGTGCTAATCAGTAGAAGAAAACTCTTCTTGCATCATGCTGAGACTCCAATAGAAAGCGAACGATCCCTGAGTTCAGCTTCATTGATTTTTGGTTTGTTACCAAAGGAGTTAGTATTTTTAGCACATTTGTCTGATAATAGGCAAAAGTAGACTGCCTAATGAAGCATATCAATAGGAATACCATTGTCACAAAGGGGAATTTTCTTAAAGATAGACCATCAAAAACCTGTAACCATCATTGTTTCCATTTATTCCTTTCTCCTTAGAGGCTTTACTGTGTTTACATGCAATGTCTTGTCTGATGGCTTGGCTATAGAAGTTGCTGACAGTAACGTATACCCATCTTTATAGATTATAGGCACATTAAAGTCACTGAGCTTGGCTATTGCTTTCCGAAAGCTTCCTCTGCACTATTTTAGTTGCAGTAAGAAGTCTTTTCAGAAATGAGAACTAACATCATTGCTCTAACAAACTGCAGCAGCATTTCAAAAACCAATCTGAGATCTGTTTTGAAAAAAAGTACTAATGCAGTGGCCTAGAAGGCTGATAATGCCATGACAATATGTAAAATTCTCTGCTGGTCTGAACTGATATGGTCTGATTGAACCAGGCTAACTTATGAAAGGTAAACTTATTTTCTGCATGTCATGTATTACCTCCTCTGTACTGACTGCCTGGAATGAAAATCAAAGAAAGCGGCCAAAGAAAACTGCAGGCAGCCTCAGGCTCCATCCTTCTGTACCAGTATATTATCTGTACCATGATATTTTTGCTTATTTATCTTGCAAGAGGAACCGGACTTTCAGTGGTCTGTGCCTCAGGTACAAGCTTCTGGATCTGTCTGATCACAGGCTCTTTCATTGCATAAGGTAAGTTAAGCCAAGTATCTACACTGCACAAAGCACATTTGTGCATTGGTGGGTGCACCCCCAGCCTCACCGATGTCAGTGGGAACATATCAGGTCAGTGGTTCTTCCTGCATAAGTCAGAGTACATATAATGCTATGCAAATATCTAAAAGCCCTTTCTCCCCTGTATTTTAATTAGGAGAGTTGCTTTGCACTTTACAGTTAATTGCAAATCACCATCAGTTATCAAAGGTATGTATTTTTTTTCTACAGGAAACGCATTTTATGAACCTTGTTGGGCAAAGGCCGTCTATATCAGAGATGGGAGTGCAAAACAGCACACGTGTTGTTGGGTATGTGGTCTGAGATAAACTATGTTTGCTGTTTCAGTAGTTACGTGTGTGACACTCTTTGTACCTGGGCAGAAGGTGCGTTAGAATTACAGCCAAGAAAAAGAAGTTAAAATAACTGCAGACTGCTTATGAACATAGAAATTACTTTTCAGATAAGATGACATGAGGAAAAGACCACACACAGCCAAGCACTTGTACCACAAGTTTTCTTTTTTTCTCCCACTATAAAAGAAACAAAGGCTTTTTGTAATTCCTCAGACCCTCCTCACCTAACCCAATCGTTAATAGTACAGTCTGTCATTTGGGTCACCACAACCCTCTGACATTTAGTAGACAGGTTTTTTTATGATCTTTCTTCTTTGCTGATTGATGAAGCAGCTAGAGCTGCAGATAAATGTTGATCTGAGTCAAATCTGTCCCAAAATGAGACCATTTGCCCTGATAAACAGACTGATATAAGGAAACATCTTGTGCTTTTAAGACAGACAAAACACAAGCATTTTTCTCCTAAACAGCTCCCTCCAGTAATTTTGCTAATTTTACTAATTCTTACCTCAGCCCTGTACAGGGCAGAGATAGGGTGAAAATCAGACAGGGGAGATCAGCAGAGAGCTGCCTTCTGCATTGCAAAGGTGGCATGAGACAAATTGAGAAAAGAGTAGGGAACTTTGTCTAAAAGAAGGACGTACCACTTGGAAAACTTGAGCCAAGATGTTGATATGAACTATAATAACTTTCTACATACAAAACCCCATCGTAGTCAGTTGAAGCACATCAGCCAAAATCCAACATCCCACGTAAAAGCAAGGCCATGTTCCTCTCTGAGTAAATGTGCCTTAAACAAAAACATATAACTCCAACCTCAAAGCTCCTCTAAACCAGGAATTCCTTCTGGCATGAACCATAGAATAGTTTCAGCTGGAAGAGACCTTCAAGATCATCCAGTCCAACCTTATTCCTAGCCTTATCAAAACCACTAACCCATGTCCCTAAGCACAACATCTAACTGCCTCTTAAACACCTCCGGGGATGGTGACTCCACCTCCCTGGGCAGGTCATTCCAATGCCTGACAACCCTTTCTGTAAGGAAATGCTTCCTAATATCCAGCCTGAACCCCCCTTGGTTCAACTTCAGGCCATTTCCTCTTGTTCTGTCACTTGTCACCAGGGAGAACAGACCAACTCCCACCTCACTACA
>WUAM01000260.1:957545-1002236 GCA_024336885.1 Actenoides hombroni | reverse complement strand
CCCAAAACTGGACACAGTATTCAAGGTGCGGCCTCACCAAAGCTGAGTCCAGAGGAACGATCACCTCCCTGCTCCTGCTGACTACACCGTTCCTGATCCAGGCCAGGATGTCGTTGGCTTTCTTGGCCACCTGGGCACACTGCTGGCCCATGTTCAGCTGGCTGTCAATCAACACCTTCTCTGCTTAGCAGCTCTCCAGCCACTCCTCCCCAAGCCTGTAGCGCTGCTGGGGGTTTTTGTGGCCCAAGTGCAGGACCAGCCTTTGGCCTTATGAAACTCATGGAATTGGCCTTGGCCCAGTGATCCAGCCTATCTAGATCCCTCTGTAGAGCTTCCCTACCCTCAAGCAGATCGACACTTCCACCCAGGTTGGTGTCATCTGCAAACTTCCTAAGTGTGCATTCTATGCCCTCATCCAAATCATCGATGAAGATGTTAAACCGGAGTGGCCTCAGCACTGAGCTCTGGGGGACAACACTCGTGACTGGCCGCCAACTAGATTTAATTCCATTGACCACAATGAAGCTGGGACTGTGGTAGCAACTGCTAATTCAATGTTGCTCTTGCTTCCCCTTCATGCTGTCTCAGAACATATGCACATATATTCCTCAATCATTATTTTTGTGCATTTGCACAGGCTTGTACACAATTATGCCTAGCTCTGTTGGAAAGTGCATATTTTCATGCAGGCTTGAGGAAAGAGAGCCAAAAGTCAAGTGTGGGAGTGGGAGTCAAGGAGAAATATCCACAAATATTTCTCAGTTCAAATACCATTATCTCCCTTGTATTGTCTCAACTTTTCCAAGTAAGTAGTTGGATATGAACAATAGCATGCATATCCCAGCTGGCGGGTATCTGCAGTTACTGTGCGTTATTAAACATTTATGGAGAAGCAGCTTCCAAGAAGACTTAGTTGAGCACAGAAGCAGCATTTTCATGTAAGGTTACCTCAGAGTCCAGATGTCATTCAGCTTGATTCATGTCTTGGAAGCTAACTGTGGCTGCAACATTTATAATTCACAGAAGGACGTGATAATTTTGTCTTGTCTGACTTTTTAAAAGTATATGAGAACTTTCTGTTAAACTAGTTAGTGACAGCCAAAGCTTTGGAAAGCCTTAACCCACCTCATTCCTCAGATGAGAGGCCAAGACTAGGTTGTTCAATACTCACCTCAAATTTCTTTTCAGAGGTACCTTTTTCCCCTTTTCAGGTAAGGCCAGAGACTTTTGTCTGGATATGGTTTGAAGGATGTGTCATTGAGGGGTTTGTAGTCACAAACATTATTTTTAGCATGGTAAGGATGAGCTCCGCAGCACTCCTCCTCTTACAGCCAGAGGAGTCAGGTGGTGTCTCTGCAGGACCCTCCAGAACAGAAACCAAGCCTTAGGTACTCCTGGCTGTCTTCCAGATAAGTTTATTTCTATCCCTTAACAAAAACGGGAGCTCAGAAAGATGCACTTTTTAGGTCACTCTCCCAGCTACCATGGAAGGAAACCTGCCAGAGCAATTCAGAAAAAAAGGACAATTTTCAGCTTTAGAGAATTACCTCTCTTATCTAAATCACTTACACTGCTGCCTTCCAGCTCAGTGGGGACAGCAGATCCTGTCAGAGACGGAATGTTAGGTTTGGTCACCAGAAAGTGAGAGAAGGACAATTTTACTGCAAAGTGCAGCTTTCACCAATATATTGATCCTATTTCAGAAAACAAATACTAGAGCAAAATATCACTATGCTTAAATGAAAGCATAGCTTGAGGCATAAATCTTTGCTGTCTATACCTAGCAGGCATAACAGGTATTGGCTCAGTTACCTTGTTTTGAGAGGCAGTAAAGCCTTTCAAGGGGCTTTCATCCTGCAGTCAGCTAGAAGCAATTGAAATAGTTGCATTCAGCTTGAAGGTTGTGATGTTCAACCTGCAGATCTTGTATTGCATGACTCCCCCCTCAAAACCCTTGTGCCTTACTTTATACTTACTGCATTACTACACCATTCCTTAATGATGTTTGGTGCAGATGGACTCAGGAATGAAATAATTTCTGTATTAAAGGAAGGCCAAAGTGAGGGCTAACAGTCTGACCCTGTATAATTATTCACCCTACTCCTTATCACTATGTGAATACTCACAATTCTGATCTGCTCTAGGTTCCTGAGAAGCTGCCAATGCATTCCCTTTCTTTGTACAAAGTTTAGCTGTCTCTCGATAAGCTCCTGAATTCTATAATGTAATAGCAAGAACAAAATGTACTCTGGAAGATGGCCTAATGCAAAACCGTGGCACCGATTTTAAATCATAACGTTACTGCCTTTTTGAAACCTATTCCCATGCTAATGTGCATGTCAGCTGTGATAAAAACATTGAGCAACAAGCTTTGAACTATTTTGGTGCTTTGTTGAAGTGTTTGAACAATACTGCCGTGCCAATTTAGCTACATTTTATAATGATTGGTGATTTGGGACAAATTATGTTGTAAACACAGCATGTCTGAACCAAACAAGTTCTTTTGAAGATATTCTAAAGGAAAACATACTTAAGCCTATTGTTATTGCTTTTAGTACAATCACTATGGAAACTACATAAAACTCACTTTTAATGTCCATTCTTTCTTAGATGCTTTGTGTTGCCTAAATGATACATGAATTGAGCATAATTGGTTTGGTATTTTAATGGTCAGTCATGGAACAGCATGTCCTTAGGAACACGCTATAACTGAGTTAATTGCTGCATTTACTGTATGTGAGCTGCAGGTTTATACCAGCTTTTTTATGGAAGGAGAAAAGAGCAGAACTTTCAAAACACCAATGGATGTTCTGGATTACGTATCCCGCAATTCACTGCAAAGTTTCAAAATTCCAGCCGAGAGAGCCTTGATCAGATTCACCCCTCTAGTAAACTCAGCTAAAATCAATGCAGTTATGGTAAAAAAGAATTTGTTTCACTAGCTTCAGGACTAAGACATATTCCAAGGATGTTGTCTGAGACATAACCACAGTCACGGGTTATGTGATATATGATGACCTGTTCCCAAGGACAGCATTTAAGTGCTTGCTGGAATGTGTCATATAAACTCTTTCCCAATATACTTTATGGGAGATGAGAGGTAAGGAACAGACACTATGCATAGACAATTCAGTCACCCTGTTCCTAAACCTGCCAAATTCCAGGTATCAGTGCTGTATTTTTAGTATACAGACTTGTGCACACACAGAAGATGCATTAACGATCCCTTAACAGTACATTACTGGAATACACTAAATAGCCATATTCTTACCCAGGTTCAATGTTGCTTCTGGTGATTCCACCTCAGCTGGAGATTGGTTTGAACAAGGGCTACAAAGGCTGTCCACAGGGATGGTGCCAAGCTGCATTTCTCCCTCATCCCCGTCCCCAACAGTCGTGACTATGCACTTCACAAGCTCCTCACATCATCTACCAGTGACTGCAGAAGATGACCTGAGAATCCTTGTTTGCTCTGCCAGCATCAGGCTGTGACTAGACCCATGCTGTGGGCTCCCAGCTCCCCCTCAGAGGCCATGCCATTCATCAGGTGTCAATTGTTTCTTGATTCTTGCTTCCAGCTGCAGTTTTACCCTTCCATTCAGTGAAAGAAGCTGCAGCAAGGCAGAGACATCCCAGTGAGATGCTTGAATACGTGACCACTGAAAGAAACCTAAAGCTACCTGTGAATACCACCATGGCAGACTGCAGAGGTCAAGTGAAGAATCCCCATGTGAGCCTCATGACAAAGATGTGTGTCCAAAAACCAAAGTGACATCACGTATGAGACATTCATTCCCCTATTTCTCTAACCTTTAGATGTGTGGTTTTCTTATCATTACATCATGGGACACCAGTGACTTTGGCAATGCAGTGTTGGAGCTATCCCAGCAGAAGCAAAGACAGAATCTTCAAAATCCCTCTTTAAGGTAAAAATTGCAGTTCAAGGGAAATGAATAGTGATAGAAGACACATAGTCGAAAACAAAATTTAAAAATACCTATAAATGCATTTCAGCTGGCTTCTTTCATGTAAATGTTTGAAATTTAAATTTGAATGCATAACCATCTGTCTCAAGGATAAGTTCAGTATAAGCTCTTATTCCAATTTACATACATCTTGGTTTGCAAAATGCCTCCCAAAACTCATGCACAGAGAAAATAATGCATTTATCTTCCAAGAATACAGTAACCCCTTGATGTCCATTTTGACAAAAGACCTAAAGAAAGTACTTCAGGCAGTTCACTGTTCAAACTGTTGCATATTTCTAAGTTCCTCACCTTGAATCAGTTTCTCTGGGAGCAATAAAGGTCAAACTGTCTAGTGACGAAATCCTGGCTCTCACATCACTTCTCCCTGCAGCTCCATCACATCCTCTTTGTTCTCCTTGTTCTTTCAGGAGATTAGCAAGTAATTCATCTCATACATGTTGTTACCAGGAGCTGTTTTTAGTGGAGAGGGTGCAGTTACCAATTCTTCTCAATCTAAAAAGAGAAAAATTGAGACTTCAGCAAAGAAAGCTTCAACAGCCTTTTCTTCACCGTATGCAACAGTTGAAGGAGATGAATAAATACCATCCAGTGCATATACATATACTCTTTATGAAAAAGTATTTATTTTATGGAGTATTTAATGCAAAATCTTCACCCTGCTAGAGAAACAATCACACAGTTGACACAAATTGCTGCTGTTAAGTCACCATCAGGTGACCACACAGGCCAACCAACTGTAGTAGACCTAGTAATTTTATTCCTTGCTCATGAGAAGAAGGCTTCAAATTACTCTCTCAATTCCCATTTATGGTCTTATCCACAAAGCACTGCAAAAAATTTGTCCAAAGGTATGTTTATCCCAGAAGCTGAGAAATCTGCACACTGGGGACAGATACTGCTTGAACCAGAGTTTCATGTGATTTGCTGCTCTGTGTTGCATATGCATAATTACAGCTCTTAGAAGAACACTGGGAATGTGAAGTACAACCCCACAGAAAGGGACTGAAAAGCCTATTCAGTCCTCAGAAGAAAAAGATGCCCTAAATTTTGCCTATGTGCTTTCCTGAAAAGTCCATGTTCATATCATGCTTCTGTTCAGACTGAAAATACAGGCAGTCTTGTCCTGAGGCAATTGCAGCAGAAGAACATAAACTCTATTGGATGTGAGAAGCACCTTCCTTGCCACCTATCTTTAGCCTCTATAGAGTGCAACCTAATCTACAGAGCCTAATTTCAGGAAATATTCAGCCAAAATTCCTGAAGTTTTATTTCCATACCCTATTTGCTTTTAAACAACTCTATCTCCTGCACAACATTTGATCTTTGTCCTGCAGACGGTTGCAGATCACTTGCCCTGCTTATTTTTGCATGTTGTCTTCTCCCTTGTTAGTCTCTCCATTGTGACCTCCCCGTACTCGAGAGTTTGGCCAGAGAAACACAGCCACATGAAGGAAAGTATTTGTCATTCACTGTCTTTTGGCAAGAATAATCAAACCATCCTCTTCCATGGTATGATTTTGCAGCAGATTGTTTGCCTGGGCAGTCACTAAGATCAGGAGTGATTGAATTTGTAAGGCTTCAGTGGTAAATCTACATTAGCAAGCAATTTTGCCCAGGAGGGAAGGATGAGTAGAAGGAAGCAGCTGGAACTATGACATAGACAGTTCAAGGTTTTACAGCAGACTGACTTCCTGAGCCAAATATTGCCAGTATGCATCTGTCTGGAACAAAACTTGCTTGAGACTCTAATGTTCTCATGATGAGTGGAAGGGCATGGGTGTGCACCTGGAGCAGAGTCTCCTATCCAGTTTCCTCTGAAAGGAACCCAGTCTTACATTCACCAAACTCTTCACAGTCTGAAGCAACACATGCTGAACTTCATGCAGTGCAGTGAGGTAGGTTTGGTACACATCATGGGAAGGGAAAGGACACATGTTTTAGGCTGATATCAAATTGCTCCATAATGAAAAGAAAAAAAAAAGCTCTCTTTGGTCCCCGACATTTCCTTTCCCCAGTTTTGAATACCTGAAAGAACAAAATGAGGAAATGGCAGTGCGGAAGATATGCATAATGAGCATAATGAGCATTCTCAAATGAAAGACTTGATCTATAGGTACATGAAGCTTTCTGTAAATACGGACAGGTGAAATTTGATGTAATGGGCTAAAATTGGCTCTGAGGTCAGTATGGGGATTTTGTGGCAAAACATTTGAGCTTGCCCATACATGATCAAATGACCATTCTCTTCCTTTGTGGGGTATTAGCAGCCAGCATACAGAAGGATCTGTTCGCATTTTCTACATGTCATCAAAAACCTGACCACAGAATATGAGGCCAGCATATAACAATATCATCTTTTCCAATATGGTCCAGTCCTGCACTATATTTGGGTCAAGATCCAAATTTCTGTGCTAAATTCCATTCCTATTACAGGAAAAATCAAAATCCAGAATAAAGTCAACAACTCTGAGGGTAGAGGGAGGGGAAAGAATGAATTTTTATCTTAATTTTGCAGCTGAGATTAAAGTCAAACCTTCATTGTCCAAGATTGTGAAGGGCAGGGTAATTAATCCTTGCTGTGAAAGCTATCATTTTGTTATCGTGAAATCAATACATTGGCTCTTATCTTGCTTCTGACACTGACACTTAACCCCTTCATGTGTCTTTCCTGGTGTTTTATTCTATTTCATGAGATAGAATTCTGCTCACTTTAAATTTCAACTGAGGGTTCAAGCGCCTCGAGGGGAAACCATTCATGTCTCCTCCTGAAAGACCATGGGCATAACTGTTGTTTTTGATGGATTGCAGCAGGATCAAGAATTTTCCACAGGAGTTGCTTTTGCTTCTTGATGGAAATAAATGAGCTCAAAGCGTGTCTTTTCCAGTGTTGCATTTGAAAACAAGAGGAAGATTTGTCATGTCAAGTGCAGCTGAAATACAGAACACACCCTTAGAACCAACTTGTTCTAAACCACCTACTGCATAGTCGATACAAAGCATTCCTTTATCGTGCTGTTTGCGTATAAAGGTATACTTAGACTTGAATGACTGGGTAACAAGGAGACCATATACTGCTCCAACTATGTCAATGGCGCTTTTCTTAAGTTTTGAAATCTGCTGCCAGCACTATCTTTCACTGCCATAAAATATTAGAAGATTTACAGATGACTCCATGCCCACTTACTTCATCACTGGTCTGGTACAAAAATAGCCTGCCACTGTGTGGTCCCAGGCCAGCCTGACCTGGCCAAAATGCATTCAGCCTTTTTGACTCCAGTGTTTGCATGTGACCCCAGTTAAGCCTCTTGTGCAGGTCTCCTCCCTGGGTGCTCCCACCCAAGTCTCAAGGTCACTGTCAGCCATCAACACATTCTCCCCAGGTGCCCCACCATTCCCCTGTTAGCTTCCAGGAGCAAATGGCAACAGGGCAGGGGACACAGGCTTTGCTGGTAAAGTCTAAATTACAGTGCTCAGGTCACTGATTTAGTCACTATGAAAAGTGCTCCAGTTCTAAGAGACATCCCCTGCAATGGCTTTGAGCTGCGGGCAACCCTGCACCGTCCCCTCACAGGCAGGAGGGTGCCAGCACACTGGTGTGGTGGACTGGGGAGTTGCAAGGCTGAACTGAAATGCTGCAAGAAAGAAGATGGGATGTACCTCCCAAAATACCAAAATAAGATGTTCTCAGGTCCCATGGTCATGGAGAGCTGATTGTAAACAGCAGAGGCTGATGAGGTTTCTGGGACTCCTTAGGCATGTGGTAAATAGGCAGATATCAACAAACCTATCTGCATTCCTGCTGCAAAGCAAGTTTTGAACCTGTGTCTCTAAAGGGAAAAAGCTAATGAGCTCCCATGCCTCCTGTGTCACCGAAGTTAGAATTATGACAATATCTATACCCAGCGCTAAGTGCACAATAATTATTTCCAGATGTATGTAAACGTGGCTGATTTTTTCCACATTAATCTTTCACAGAGTCTACATACATCGTAGAACTCAGATGTTTACTCAGTATTCAGATAAAACATAAAGGGATTAAAATAACCTATCTGGTCTGTAAAGCTTCCTTAAAAGGCAGCTGATGGTATCTGCCTAACACCATAACTTGATTTTATTACTGAAATTCTGGGGATTTATGTAACTGTCCTGCTTTTTTCCAAGGTCTACATTTTTGTCCAACTAATTCAATTCCCAGTGCCCCTGTATAATTATGTGAAAATAAGCACTAAATTTTGATGCCCATGATGCTACTTGAGTTTTCTATTATACCATGGACAATATTAGTGGTGCTGGGAGAATCCCCACAACATTTTCTTCCTGGCCTAACTCCTGATAGATAGCTTTGGATTAAATAGATGAGTCTCTCGTTCTTGCTATATGGCAGTGTTAAATTACAGTAAATATAGAAATCTTGGTTCACCTTTGAAAAATAGAAGTGGTGCAAGAGATGTTCACTGCACCAGCCCAGCTGACTGAGCCACAAGAGTCAATGGCAAGCTCACATCTTGCCTTGCCAACAAAAGCTGCCCATGAAATGTGCTGTGCCCACGTCCTGTAGGGACCTGACACCGTTCCTCACTTACCATGCCAGTTATTCCTCCTCATCTACCTGGAGAAAGGCTCTTATCCTCATGCCTCCATGCAAACATTTTCTAGTCATAGGAGATTTGATCAAGGGCAGCTATGCCATTGGGAGATCCCTAGTCATATGCTTTGCAAATATATGGAAATGTCTTTTAGCAAGTAGTCAAGGCAGAGAAAAAAACCATCAGAGATGGAGTAATCTCCAGCCATTCCTGTGTCTACAGTATGTGTTTAGTTGTTTTGATGTCTGAATACAGAGGAAAGATGCTTAATGGGGTTGTAAGGTACTTCCCTGCAGGCATACCCCCAGCTTGTGCTGGCCCTTCAACAACTGCTGATAAATGATGGCTTTTAAACACTAGATGTGATATCTTGTTTGATTGCTTGGTGATTTCTTGAACCCCTGTAATTTGAAAGTTATACATAGTGTTTATTTTTAGAGGTGAACCTGACCTTTACAATCTGAGCTGGATTTCAGTTTCCTCTTCACCTCTGGGGAAGTCCAATAGTTTAAGATTTTGGTGTCAGCTGAAAACAAGGTGTCATGGTCAGGTGTGACATTTACATGAAGGCCTGTGTTCAAATATTGAAACATTTCCCTTGGGAGTCTTCAGATCTGGTACAACAATAAAACAGTAAAAGAACATATATCATCTAAATCAAGGTTCCTTACAAAATACAGACTGTCCTGTGAATTTTCCTCATATGACTAATCAGACTGATGTCTATGAGTTTATTCACATAGAGATCATCCCTGTTTGTTAGCATCAGCAGATTCTGACTAATGCTTGGTTCAGTTCATCTTTATAGATCCAGCTCAACCAAAGAAATGTCTACATTTAACTGATCACCAGATTGCTTTATCTTCTTTGAATAACACTTATAATGGGTTATGAATGACATAAATAATGAATATGGAAAGAGACATTTGATTTTCCACAGCTTTCATTGAATCATACATTTTATCAGTCTGATAGTTAATAACCAAACCACAATATTGCTTACCAGACAATTTTTTGTGCACGCTTTTTTAGGAGAGGCAGTAACTAGATACCATCACTTTTTGTTGTTTGACTACTCCCTATCCTGTGAAGTTCAACAGACAGTAGTTCAAACAGCTCCCCAATGAGTTATAAGCAAGAATATGTAGATTATGCAACCATTGTTATTCTCATTTTCCTGTCTTAGAGGAGATTTACTTTTGTAATTTCTCCTATCAATAAGTGATGTTTCCCTGAGCATTTCTCTGGGAAAAGAAAACCAAAACAATTGCTGGTTTTTTCTTTGATAAACAGCATCCCCCAGGGCCATTGGAGGGGCTCTGAACAGCTGCAGGCAGGAGCTGCTCTCTGCTCAGGTCTCTCTCGACAGCCCTGGGGGACTTGCCGGTGTCCTTTCCCCAGCAGCAGTAACATTACCATCTCTGGCAAGACCACCCCCTTGCAAGTATCCAGTCATAGATAAGGAGCTATTTTTCCCTTCCTTCTTTCTCCCATCTTTTTTAACCAAGGTCAACACTTCAAAGTAACCAATTTTAACTCATATTTTGTGTGATTCATACCTCACTTTTAGTACTGTTACAGCTTTTGTGAGTGCATCTCAGTCAGACCCAACACAGTGAGTTTGCATCAACTACTAAATACGCAAAAGAGAAATCACTAGTCGGATGTTCCTCCACCTGCAAAATCTTCAGTATGCCTTCAAAAACCTGCTATACTCTTTTCCTGTATTATAATTGGCTCTGTTCCATAAATATGTTTGCTGCCCTGATAAACACTGGGAAATTGAGTTTATTGGGATGTATCGGATATCTCAGATCTTTCTCTGCAGCAAAGCTCTCAAAAGTATCTCAGCCATTATTATTAACTTATACTGAATAATCAGAGAGGTAAAAAAGTCAAACTGTCACGTAGCTAAAATGTCTCACAAAGTCTCACTCTCTCAGAGACTCCACAAAAAAAATTACATCAATCCATATTGCTTTTCTTTTATTTCCAGACCACCCACTTGCTCTTTGTACTGGATTTCAATTACTTCTGTTATCAACACTAATTTATTATAGACTACCTAAAGAAAAGTCAACATTTATAGAAGGCCATATTTTCCAACTTATGAAGGGAAAGATTTCTTCTCATGTTTATAGAGTTATATTTCTCTTCAGCATATCAAATTATTTTAGGGACTCCAACTAATGAAAAGTTGGGGACAGGATAAAAATAAACCTTGATGGGTTTTGCTGTAACCAGCTACTAAGCAGTTTGAGTTCTGTGGGCTTTTTCTCCTCTTGTCAGCTTCTAGTCTGCATCATGAATCTGAAACATATGAGTAAATACTCAAAAAAATCCACTGTGGTCTTTGATGTTTGCAATTCAGGAGAATGTTCAGCTTTTCAACTCAGTGTCTTGGAGGTGGTCTCTTACCCAAGGTAAATATAGGAAACACTCTCCATTTCTAAGGTAAAATAATGGATTAACATAATGGGGGAAGGCTCGTATTTTCCTTGTATTCCTTTTAAACTCCATTTACATGGTATTTGGTTCAAGGTGGTAGATCTCTGATCACAGAATTCCTGCTATGGAGCTGTGGATTATACAGGGCAAGGCAAAAAAAAAAAAGATAAGACTTTTTCAGGACTTTTTATTCACAGTGTTATCTCATCACCCAAGTTAAGGTATGATATTTTTTTCTTAGTAGGAGGCTCTGGTACATCAGTAAGAAAACACTCAGAGAACAGGAATTGCACTTGTTCTCATGTATGACTGACCTCTGTTCCTTGAACTTTGCCTTCAAATAATTTAAACAAGCAGCATTGCCAAGAGGCCAAAGCCATTTTTCTTGCATAGTAACCATTATTGTGGAGTGCAATAGACTTATGGGATTAGCTTGTCTAAATTGATGGGGAAGACTTTCAGCTGGCTGAAGCTCCCCTTAAGCCGTTAGAGCAATGACAATTTATACTGGTGAAGGATTTGTCCTTAACTGTATGATGAATCAGTGTTTTACTACAACTGTGTTTTCTTTCTTTTCTTAATCAGAAGCGAGTAAAGAGAACTGATTGTACATGAAAGCAGAAAGAAATGGAAAGTCAAGTCTTCCACCACAAAGCGTACAGTGACACTCAATAATCCTGATATCAAAAGACTTTCCCCCAGGATTATGGTTGGCTGTGTTCCCAAATGCCTCACTTGTCCATTCCAGGCAAGCTGTGGAGGGCTTAAGTTGTTATGGTGTGGATATCTGTCTACTAAGAATCAAGGTAAAACCACAAGTTCCTTTTTCATTGGCTGATTGATACTAAAGACAGAACTCTAATCAAATGGTAACAATATTTAGCTACAAGCCACTTGGGATGATATTTGAACCAGCAACCTCATGGTACAAATAACATTCAACATCCCCTCTGTGTTCTCCTGTAATTGGCCAGGAAGGCTGAAGGAACCTGTTTCCCACAGACACATAATCACATCCAGGAAACACACAGCCCAGAGCAAACAACACTATGTTTTGCCACATTTGTCTTCTGACAGACTGCTTCCTCTGGCCAGGACCGGAGCTAGTCAAGACAGAATGCCGAGGGAAACTCTGTGAGCCTGCTCACACTGTTAAATATGATGCCCGCTGCATTTCTCTGGTTAATCCCTTTCGTTCCAGCTGGGGCAGCAGGGTATGGCCTTCAGTTCTCCTCTCTGGTTTCTAACTCCCATATGATTTCACTACCAGTTAAGCAAGTGAATCTCTCCAGGACAGCACTGCTGGCATCATAAAAAGCCTCATGGATGAGGAAGCAGTGGCATCCGCTGTAGAGCTATTGGGGCACAAAGCTGCAGATCTGGCCTATTGAACATGGCATTTTCCAGAGACCTCATAGGAGCTTTCGGTGACCAAATTCCCCGTGCAGTCTGTAGACACAGAGGCAGTGCTAAATTCCTTGTGCTGTCTTGAAGCAATTCATTGCCCTCTTTCTGTGAAACTACTGAGTGATTGCAAGGAATGCAGAAAAAAAATTCAGCAAAAGATTGGGCAAACAACCACTTAGTAAAGGTGTTGAAAAATGTTTTCTGCAGAGTCTTAAGTCTTTGTTAACTATTCAAATGTGACTTTGAAAAAATGAGTTAATCTGCCAATTTATTTAATAACATTGGGTAAACAAAGGCAAAAACCCCCTCAGTCTTACATTTCAGCCTCTAATTTTTGCTGCCTTTCTTCTTCCTATGGCAGTCTTCTGTAACTCTACAGTAGTTTCTCTGTCTCTTGATGGTTAAAGTAGCGTAATCCTGCACATGAGATGGGCAGGCTGTTTATCTGCCAGGTGAAACATTTCCTCAGGTTACACTGCCAGTTGTGAGCCTGGCTCTTGGGTCGCACTGACCAGTAAAGCCTCACTTAGGCAGCAGAGCCATCCTTGGTTTGGATCACAACAGAATAGACTCAACAGTATTACATCATACACACAAAAATACTAATTTCAAAATCATATATTCATGTTATTGTCAGAACAGTAATATTTAGGACGCTTTATTTTCTTCAGGGCTTCACAAAGGTTTAGTTCCTACCATGTCCCATCCTACTGACACTGGACAGTGTTCACGTTGAAGTCCTTTGCCAGGCTAAGGCATTTCAATAATTTCCTCCCCAGGTTTTTATTTCTACTTCTCGCCCTTATCCTGCCTCTGTGAAATAGGATTTGGAGCTCTTATCTGTTACCTAACACCAAGAACCACGATGATACTGCATAGGTGTCCAGACCAAGCTCTCCCTGCTTCTGCGGAGGGCACCACGGGACACCTGTGCCCTTTATCTCCTCTAGCAATTCCACAGCCATCACATCACCTGGCCTGGGCAACTTGCATGCCCCACAGCTGGGCCTGCCTCCCAGGGAACAGCAGGGAACACTCCCCCCCAGCCTCCCCCTTACAGCAGCTCTATGTTTTCATGACCCTGAAATATCATCAGAAAGGAGGATACTCTATGAAGTACAAATTGTAAAGAGTCACTCTCAAAAGGGAGAGATGTGAATCAATTTTAGCAAGAGCTTTTAGTTGAGGTTCTCCAGCTCTGAAATGAAGAGAAATGGGATCAAGCCTACCCCAATGTTTTGCTCTGCTTGATTAAATGCCACCCTACAGAAACAGGTATAAAAAAAGAAACAAAAAGCATGCTAGAGAACTGCTTAAGATGTAGTTGATAAATAGGTTTGAGGTCTCACCAATTCCATTTGACTCTTCTTTGATCCCATATTAGTTCACTTACATTGTAGCTATGCAAATTCTGTCTGGGATGAAAATAGATGGTAATGGAATACGAAAAACTAAGACATGTGATCATCTGGTTTATATCTTCTGGGCTAAAATCTTCAGATCTACTCAGGATAAAGCTTATTCTAATTTCAAAGATCCCCTTCAAGAAGATACACAGTAATATATTACAGCCACAGTCCTAAGAATAAGAGTCCACTGCCTTGCTGGAATTTTAATTGGCAACTGGGTAATGGTCCAGACTGCAGGTCTCCAGGAGACGGAGTTATACAAGTGAAATTTGGCTCACTAATACATACTGAAACCTGCTGTACACTTTATTAAAGTGTACTGGCATTTATGCCTTTAGAACCACAACATCAGCCCAGTTGCCTCCAAACTGACACTTTGCTAGGGAACAGCTAGCAAGAAAAAAAGAAATCAGATACAAGAAACCAAGTGCAATGAAGAATAATAATTCTCTATATAGTCTCTCACTATGGAGTCATCATCACTTAAAACAGGAAAAAATCCCAGCCAGTCCTAAATACAAGTGATTGACAATGTCTAAACAAAGTTGGCCAGACCAAACATGTCACAGTCTTGTTTTCAGCTTAGCCTTTTTTGATTTAGAAGCCAAATTAATTTGTAAATGAGTGGCCTGTTTTTATCTATCACCCTTCCAAAATACAAATCATGGCATGCAAAGATAATTTCAGCCTACTCACCAACCCAGTTATTTCCAGTCATTCATCAAAGCAATAATATTGCTCTTTAGACAGGGTTAGAAAAAAGTTTTAAAAGCAGTACATTAGCTTCACACATCATTAACTATCAAGTGCCTCAGGCCCTACATCATATGCTTGATGAAATGGCACTCGTGCTGTCCCCTATACCAGAAAATCAAGGCATTAAATATTACCTTTTTTGAGGGAATCTGAGGCATAGTTGACAAGGTCATGTGTATTGATATAGTCTATCTGGATTTCTGCAAGGCATTTGATTTAGGAGCAGGTGATATTTGGTTTTTAAGTATTTTACACAGAAATAACAGAGTACATAGTGAAATAACTAAAAACTGCCTCATTGGTGAATCTCATCACGTCTTAGTGGATATGTACCTGTCACTGAGACCATTCCAGTCTGATCCATAGGGACCAGTCCCTGAGCCAACACTAAGAGTTTATCAATCATTCAGAAACATGAAATATTTGTTGGTGGCATTCACTGCAGATCAAAATAAAAATGGTAGACTAGCAGACTGCGGAGGCAGAGTGATCTGAATTGCAAGGTACGATGATCACCATCCAACCTACACCTAAGACTCAGGCACAGAGATGATAGCCATGGACTGGGAGACTCAAACTTGTGGTAACATGACTCACGTATTGTTGAAAGTAACTCTCAGTATTACTACTAAAGGTTTAACTGCCATGAACCTTAGACAAATACAAAAAGAAATAATGAAAGGAGGCAGCAAAGGGAACCTGCTCCTATGTACAGCTTTAGGAAAGCTGCTGTGAAGAAATTCATTCTTTCCCTGTGCTTGTATATTGTGAAGGATGTGGGAATACAAGAGGGAGCACGAGAAGGTCACAAAAATGTTTTGAACTTATCCAGCTTCTCAAAGACATGTGACACACCATATAAAAGATTTATGATAGTATGGGGAGAAAGAGAGTGCAGGTTTACCCATGCTGGAAAAGACTTTAAAGTTTGAGCATTGAGTTTAAATATATGAGACTGTTTATGCTTTGAAAGAGCCTGTAAGGGGAATAGGGAACTTATTAGCAATGCAATGATATCCTCAGACATGGGTAGCAAGTGGTATTTTGAGATGTCCTAGGGCATTCATCCAGGTCCCTAGATGCTGGTACAGAGGACTCTGGTGTCCTGCAGCCCCAGCAATCAGAGACTGATCAGCCATCTACCTGTCCCTAATTCCCAAGGGCATGTCTGGTGGGATCTCACCCTAGCAGGGTTCAACATAAGATCAGACACTGCTCTAGATGAGGAGGCTAATCTACTTTGAGAAGAACTCCAGTGGGTGGACATGAGGGCTGGAGGGCCAGCGCGCTCACCCGTAGTCTCTCTTCTGCATGGCCAAGACTCCCTCTGTTACAGATCCTCTCCCTCTGCCCAGCTTGGACATACTCACCCTGTTACTGGAATTCCCAGTGCTACACTAAAACAGTGGTCAAAATCAAACCCAAAGGTTCAGGACCTCTTCTGGACTCCTGTAGGGCCCAGGAAAGTGTTTCTGTGGTGCATGATGACTGAGATACTCGTTAAGGTGGCCCAGACATTGACCAGGGTCCCACCACATTGGGCACAGTAGAGCACGTACTGAAAATGCCACAAATATGGCTTGGTATGTCTGACTTCTCACTCCAAGGGATGTGATAAAGCAGCCCTGGCAGATAAACCCTGCGGTACATCTTACTTCTCTGCTCAGAGTGCAGTTGTGTTAGATTTGGGATCAGAATGGAATTTTCTTCAGCTTACACTGATAAGGATCACTGATTTCATGTGCTTTCACCCTAGGGCATGCAATTTCATCTTTAAGGTCTCAAAAACTTCAGTCTAAAATCTTTGAATTATTATGAAAACAAATAGGTGAAAATTTGGAAGTTCCTTATACAGAGTCATAAACTGTCGAGCTACTTTTTCTTCCTCACCTTAGTCTCTATGGAGTAATAACTGAGTTGATACAGGAGAGGCAAAATGTGATTCGCAGTTTAAAACTATAAAGAGAATAATGTCAACCATGAAAAATGTCAACACCTGAGTGTCCAGGATATGAAGCAAATAAATAAATACACACTTCTGAATTTTCAGCAGTGAGGACACTGGATATAGAAAGGACAGATCAGGAGAGTTTTAGTACATCTGGAGAACTATATACTAAATATAGACATTTTCACACGCGCAGAAGGGGATCTACTCAGTGCAGTAGGACCATCAGCAGATGTAAAGCCAAGACTTCACCAGAACAAATGCTAAGCTTGTAAGGTTCAGATCTAAAAGGAGACCTTTCCTTCGTGCATTCAGAAATGCATAAACACAGAAGCTTGTAAGAGAAATCATCTTGTAGTTGAACCATCTAGAATTTTAGAATAACCAATTCCATCTCTCTGGGTGCATTTTTATGTCAACCACTAACTGCTCAATTCAAAACCACTGACATTGGTATAAATTTAATCACCACAATGGAAAGAGTAGGCACAATCTGGATTCCTCTTCTTTCTCCATAGGCTTTTTATTTCTTGTATTCTGCCATTTTCCTTTGGCCCCATAGCACTGTTGGCACAAAAGAAAATATCTGTTAATCATATTGCAGTATTGCTAAAGAAGCCCAGTCATGGATTAGGATCTGATTGCACCAGGCTCTGTATAATGAAATGTTGATACCTAAATTAAGCTTTTGGTTAGAAGCTATTTACAATCTTAACTGTAAAAGGATTAGCTTCACCTAAATGACACGGAACAGTGTGAGAGGTATGTCTGTGCATTTGTCCCATTGTTATAGCATCGAGGACATTTGAGTATTTGAAAAGGCCTATGAATGCATGCCGTAATCTGGGCATTACACTGCCTCGTAACGCAGATGGGCCATGGGACAAGCCCCACAGCACACCCAAGGCATGTGATTTTCTTACAGGCAAATCCTGTTTGCATAGTTTCCTTCTTTTATTTTAGGTTTAGAACAACTGTTCTTCAGAAAAATATCCCTTTCTGCCTCCCTTTTAAATTCTTTTGGGTATGAATTACCTGGTATGCTCCCCACAGCTCACTGCCTACACTGGAATGCCATGCAGGAGCCAAAGAGATTCTCTTAAATGCCATGTGAACTGCCCCAGTGTTATATTTCCCCAAAAAATAGCCTTGCATCCTGAAAAGCACACTGATCCCCAGCACTGGGATCTTTTTGGTAGAACAAAGTAGAACACAATATGTGTTTTGAGAGGGAAGGAAGAAAGAGAAATTTCAATACTTAATATATAATTTTCAAAACATTCATAAAAAATTTGTTTTCATCACAACATGCAATGTGAATTTTAATGCATGAAAAGTGCATTTTCCTAAAGGTTTTCTCTTTATAGTTCCTGGCTCCTTTGAGATGCTGACAGAGCAATAGATGGCAAACCTTGCGGTCTTGCTTTGCATCAGTGGAATTTAGGGCACGCTGCAGAGATTGAACTATCCAGTTGAGGGGATATCCAGAATCTACTGCCTCAACACTAAACTGTGAAATGATGACTGTAAAATATACAATGCAATGCTGGTAACCTTCAACAATACTTGTAACCCTCAACACTCAGCCTTGTGATTCAAATCTGCTCATGTAAGAGTAGAAAGGACTTGAAAATAGGGAAGAAGATCTCATTATAGGAGGGACTACTGCTATAATTATAATAACTGTAAGGATTTCCAGAAACCATGAAACTCCACTTTAAAACTAGGCAGCTGAGACTATGAGTTTACCAAAACCAGGCACATGTCAGCATTCCCCAAAACTAATACATCAGGCATGGGCTGCCCGAGGAAAACTCATGGCTCTTCTTCTGAAGAGTTTCAGGTGTCCATGAAACCAGAGAACAAAGGCAGCAAAGATGTACCAGACACAAACAGATGCAGTATGTCATCTGGTAAAAGCGCTGATAGAAAACTTTAGGATTAAGGGCTACCTGAGATTGATTTGTGAATGTCAATGTATTTCTACAGTCAGGTTTTTTTTAGTTGATGTTGATTGTGAAATAGCTCCAGGCTGTTCTATAATACCCAAGAAATGCCAAGAAAAATTACACAACCCAGTACTATGTCAGTAAGAGAGGCTCATGGAAACTCTGATAATTTTCTGTTCCCATGAAAGAGACAAAGAAGGAGGATAGAAAGGAAAAAAAAAATGTACCCTGGTAAGATAGTGACTAGCTGCCAGATCACCCAGGCAGGGTCTTTGCTGAAGCTGGCTAAGGGGGACAGCTTTAATCCAAAAAGCCACTGCAGGTTTTGAGGAAAATGGGGCTGGATATTCAGGTAACCTAGTTTGTCTAGATCCTTACTGATCTCAGGCTGTTGTAATAAAAACCTGCTTTAGAAACACTTGTGTCACAAAAGCTAAATATCTTAAACAAGTGTGTACATGAAAGCGGGCACACAGGAATAAGGGAGAATGCTGGAAAGGTCCGAGAGAAAGTCCATATTGGTGTCTGCTGGGACAAAGAAAGGTAGCACAAGAAAGGGTAGGTCCATAGTTCAGGCCCCAGACACAGCAGCCTGGATGAGTTTCCGTCACGGGTTGAACAGATGAGGAACTTTTCTGGGTAAATATATTCCCCTATTTGATCCGTCTCGTGCTAAGTTTGTACGTTCTGCATCAGAACATCTAGATCCCACATCATCTTCTTATCCCAAGAGGAACATCTTACAGGATTCATTACCAGTTAGGCAGCTGGGTCAAAAGACAAATTTTATAATACTGAGGTTCTGAGTAAGCTTTTAAACTATTGTGTGCCTATCCCATATGCCACACTGTCACACTAACTGCCCCTCCCTTGCCATCTGCCCGTATGTTCTTAGGTTTCAAACTCCCTTTACCTGCTAACATAAATAAATTCATTAAATAATTGAACAATTCCCACTATAAAGTTTTATTCAACCATTTTCTATTTGATTTTAAACGAAATCAGACTGAAAAGTAGCATAAAAGTGTTAGCCTAAATGCAAAATGCTTTACACTTGAAATAGAGCCCATTGAGAAGTATTTGTGATGACAAAGATGCACCTTCATCTCTAAAGCTTTTTAGCAGGATGCAGATATTTTCCAAACGAATTCTCCAGGACAGTTCTATTTAGGTTAATTTCCAGTGTGCCCAACAGCCCTGTAACTAGGCACCATTAACAAAACAAATCTAGGAGAGTTAATTCTTTTTTCTTATGTAAATAGTTATAAGGAGAATGTACTCCTCTGACAAATGTTTGGAAATTTCTGTTCTTGTGATGTTAACAGATTGCAGAAAAAAAACCCAAAACAAACCCAAACCAACCGATTTTCTTTTTTTTATCGTAGAAATCAACTTAATTTGCTAGGAAACAGATTACAGTTTTGGAAAAAAACCCCACTGATTGGGCCAGCAAGGCTAGCATAACGAAATAGGCTTTCAGCCTTGCTTAGAAGGGGGGGGATTAACAGTGAATGATGACCTGTTTTTCAGAGCTGTTGATTGGCATCTACAAGATTCACTGGCCACTTCTGAAAAAAGCCCTTCACAAGGAGGTGGGAGGATAGAAGAAGGGGGTTGCTAAGCAAATGTCAGCTGTAGGAAATGTCAAAATGAGGGACTGCTTAAAAACATTGCCCCAGATGTCAAGCCTACATAGTGTGAGAGTGAGCAAAGAATTAAAACTAAAACTCATGGCCTCACCTCCACAGTGCTGCATCCACTGATCTCAGCCCTTCTGGGAGAAACATAGCTTAGCACAAGGATTTGGCTATTAAAACACCCCTGGCTTCTGAAGTGGGAAGGAGGTGAGTCCAGTATTTAGTTCACTTTGGAGTGAGGTGCTTTGTAGGAAATCAATCACTGTGAAATTCCAGGTGGGGAAAAGGATTTTTCATGCTAAAGGGTATAAGACTATCTTGACACCTGGGTGACACGTTCTGGAAATTTACCAAGCAGCAGATTCCTGCCCCAGGTGAGAAGACAAATTTCAGCAAGTAATCCATAATATATGCCATGAACAGTGAGAGAAAGAAACATTTGTAAGGGGTTAATTGTATGGGATGATGTTACAGTGCTATGCCTAAAGGCAAAGGTAGGCTTCCAGCTCACTAACAAGCATGGAGGGGCTTTCACTATGCAGCCACACTCCAGAGTGGAAACAGGGATGAAAACAGTTAAGGAGATTATCAACAGAGAAATAAGGAAGTTTGGCAAAATACATCCTGCAGTATTTTTCATGTATTTCTACAAAATATCACAATGGGTTACATATTCTGCAAATTCATCTAGGGTCAGTTTTCTGTTCAGTAGCAGGACTGTGACAAAGACTGAAATTTTCATCCTCAGACTCTATACATGTGTTTTGTTCACCAGATAACTCAGAAGTGTATTCCCAAATTTATGAGAAGCATCCACTTTCTGCTGTCTAAGAAGAAGGAATAAAACTTTCAGTCTTCTACATGTTTTCTGTTAGAACATTTTAAAGTTAGAAATTCTCTTCTAATTTAAAATCGCATTTCATTTCCACTATTTATTTTAGATCCTAGAAATCTTTGGAAAATCACAACTACAATGTATAATATAAAGTGGAATGTGCTTCCATGATGTGGGGTTTTGGTCAATAAACACTACAGCTGGGTTTTTTTTCCCCTTGGAGGATGAAGTGCTCCTAAAATACACTTGAAAAGTTCTCAGCTGAGAGCAATATTGGACTCAAAAAATCATCAGCATACATTGCATTTGTTAGCAGGACATGATGTAAAATTCTCTAAGAAGAGCTCCTAGAGAGTGATAATGGACAGCTCTGCACAGCTGTCTCTCCAGTGCCAGTGGCATCTCCATTAGGTTGGGAAGGCACTTGTCTGGTTCACAACACTCAACAGTACTGAATGTAGATCTAAACTAAATAGAGGTGTTTGTCACACAGCATTTCATTACCTTTGTCCCTTGAAGTTAAGATGGGTCCATCTGAGATTTTTGTACGGTGCTCATTACCCTCAAACAGAAGGAACCACAATCTCCAACAGCAGCCTGTTTATGAAAAGAGTTCGGCTGCTTTGACTTCAACATAGAGCCTGCCCTGGATTTTAGGTCCAAATCTTTCTCCTCCTGAATTGAAAAAAAAACCCAACAAATTAGAAGACCTTGTAGATAGAAACTGTCCCTCTTCTACATTTTTACATCTCTCAGGTTAAAGCAGAGCTCAATACAATTAATTTTATCTAAGAATTTAACGTTGAAATATGGAATTAAGGTGGAAGCTGATCGAAGATGAAGATGAGCAACAAAATAAAGAAACGTTAAGAATACATTACATAAGAAAATAGGAATAGTTTCACTGGATGAAACTGGAGGTCTGCCTCATCTGCTCCATGCCAACAAAATGTGCTCTGTCATCTGAGTATTTTCTTATCACTTTGCCAGGCGGTGATAGCAGCAAGAAATGCCAGGGTTTGGCCCCATGCTTGGCAGAGGGGCACACTGCTTGACAGCAGTTGTAACAAACAAAACATCTACTGTATCACGCTTGTGACTACTTAGAAGGAACAATGTTTAGTACTAACTGTTTAATGAGAATCTGAGCTAGGATGAACTTCTTGAGTTTCAGTGAAACTAGACCAGCTAGCTTCACTCTGCTACATGCTTACATGACAGCGCTCTGTCTCAGTTTACAATATTAAAAACAAATCAAAACCACAGACTGGTCACAAGTGCTGTCTTCTAAAACATATTTTTATTAAAAGTAAAAGTCCCTTCCCTGTTTTTTATGTTATATCTCCTCCTCTATCACCCACCACATATAGTTCTCACAGCCATCCAAACCACTTGCTGTGTTTCTTTAAGTATCTCTGTCCCTACACTGGAGAAACAGAGACTTTTAGAATACCAAAGCCCAACTGCTCTTTCCATTATATAGGAGGGGACCTCCAAAATTATTCTGTTGGTATAAGATTTCTCTATAACATGAAGATTATGCTCAATTTTGCAAATGTTTGCTCAGCATGGAAATAATCCATCTGACCAGAAAAGCTTAATGATGTGAAAAACTGAAGGCTGCCCACTTTTCAGACTAAAGGCCATTTCTGAAGCCAATGTACAAGCTGGACGTTGTTGCTGTTGCTGTAAGAACAAGCAAGCAGAGAAATCACAGCACTGCACTTCTTCATGCCAGATCACAGAGCTAATTTGTACTTGCTTAAAGTCATATACGTTATTGTTTACATGTTACCAACATGGTATTTTATAGGTAGGCATGAAGACCAACTGGTGGCAGTTTCGGTTCCTATATTTGTGGGTAGCTACTTTCACCTCCAGAAAAGGAGGCTGCCATTTTTCGTTAGTGTTGTCACCTGAGAGGACACCAGCAGCTGGGTTTCTATCCTGCATCAGTATGAATGGTTTAGGGTACACACTGGCAGGAGAGTGAAAGAAAAGTTGCATTACTCCGGCTTTAGTTTATCTAACCAGCAGCTAAGCAAGCAAAAAAAGTCTGTTTCTGTGAAGCTGTAGAGGAAAAAAATAACCATTTTTAAAAATCACATAGCAGCAGCGACCCTTTTGCTTTGTCCTTCAGCACAAAACATTTCCCAAACATACATCTCTCTTCGGAGATTTGCGGAGTAGAGGAGAAGATGAGCGCAACCCAGCAGCTCTCACCATTATATAAGAAATTATTTATTCATAGTTGAAGCAAGCGACACATTTTTGCTGCGCGGTGAAAGCGGATTTCAGATTTTTATAGCTTTTCAACACCAGCATGATAAAACGCCATATGGAGCCCTGTAACTGGGCACAGTCTCCGAAATCAGCTCGATTCCCTCCCTCACCCCCCCAGCTGGCGAGGAGGCCCCGTCCCCGCTCGCCACGGCCCTGCGAGCAGCAGTCCCCGCCGCCCCGCCGGGACGGGGCGAGCTGCCGGAGCAACTCCCGAGCCCCGAGCCGGCTGCCGACGGGGCAACCGCGGGAGGTTCCTGGCACCCTTTGTATGCGAAAAGCAAAAAAAAAAAAACAAGTCAGAAAGTGGGAATTTGAGCCGGTTTAGGAAACGATCTTCTCTGTCTCTTGCTGCCCTCTGCTGTCACAAGCCCGGGCGGGTCGGAGCCGCATGCGCCCGGGAGCTACAGCAGAGCTGGTCGCTCCGAGGCAGAAAAATCTGCCTCTGGGGGAAAAAACCCCGACTGCTGAAGTCCAGCCACGCACACAGGAGAAGCCAGCCAGAGGGTTTGAAAATCCCGGTGCTCTAAAACAGCTCTGAAGTTTCTTCTATCTGGGAATTTAAGGCTATGTTGGTGTGGGATGTCATATGCTGGCTGTGATGTGCAAGCAACACAATGCACAGGCTTGATCCTGTGCAGTGATCTGGGAAGGAGAAGCACACGGGAGCCAAGGGACCTGTAGGCTCTTGGCTGTTCATATCACAGTTGTGATGGTTTCGAAGGCTTTTTTGCACATCAAATATAAACAAATCCAAGAAATGTAAGTTGAGTCCAACAAGTTCAGGTCATATTACTTTCACCTTCAGCAGCTGTAATCAAAAGCAATCTGACAATCGCACAAACTCAGCATGCTGAATTTCTTGGGTTGGCCACCTCATTCTAAAAATGCACTCTTGCTACAGCAACAAACCTCTATCTAGAGCCGAACTGAGGCTTCAGGGGCATTTCTTAAATGTTTTCCAAATGCATTGAGTGGACTCACAGGCTGTCTGTCCTGATTTGAACACGGTACGGACACAATGTGAGCTCTCTTGCTGCTCTTGCCAGCCAGTGATGCTGCCCAGAATCATGTCACCAAGGTGCTCAGCAGCACCCAGCGTGCTGCACTGAGATGCAGAGGAGTCCACACCAGGGCAACCACAACCAGAGGCTGTTGCATCCCCTCACATTTGCTTCAGATACCACTTGTTCTTCATGCTCCTTTAACAAAGACTTGCATGAAGAGCTGGGGCACTCAACAAGATTTGGGTTAGTTTTGATGCTCATTTTGATGCATGCTCAGCTGCATGTATTACAAAACACTGTCGAGTCAGCCTGTCCTGCAGAAGATGCAAGTAGCACTGAAAGTTTTGGTACAAATGCAGTTTTAATGCAAAGTTATTTTCATCTGCAACTTGATTGCATCAAGGTCTTTCTAGATGAAAAAAAAAACCAAAACATCTTAGAACTGAACTGTAACTAAAGCTACAGCATGCCCAGGAGGCACTGAAGACTCTCCCTTACAGACCTCATGCTGTTGTTCTTCTATCACACATCCTACCTGGCACCGGGAAATAAGTGAGTCTTGCAGCATCAGCCACAGATCACCAAATACCTAAAGCACTATCAAGCACAGATGATGAATCTCTAACTTTTTGGGAATAATCTAGGAAGCTGTCTTTTTTTCCCCCAGAACTTGGAGTAGACACTGCAAACTGTATAAAGCAGTTTAAGGCAAGGAATTAATTTTTTTTTCTTTCAACAGTGAAGAGTGAAAAAGATTCCTTGGCAGTTTGCTCTCAGACGTCCCTCAGAAATGGTGGGAACTTTACAAGGAAGAAAAAATATCTGCAACAAGGCCATTTCTCTCCTGGAGTGTTAGCTGGATGCCAATGAAATACGCTCTCTGTCTTGGACCTTGGTTTTAAAAGCACTACAGGAAATCTGGTCTAGCTCTTGAGGTGCTGGAGGCCTCCTGTCAAAATCCCAGTTGTGCTTTTTTTTTCCTGTAGATGTCAGGTACATCCATGACAATGGGAGAGGGAGAGATTGCGTGAGGAGGATGATTTGTCACCTGGGCTGTGAGGCCAGAGTTGAAAACTTAAAAACTGGAGATGCTTATATTGAGACGAAATACCCAAGGAAGGAAAACTGGGGGAAACAAAGAGAGGAACATGGGATAGTCATGATCTGGGATTCCACTGGCGAAAAAGCTGCAGGCAACAGCAAGAAGACTGTGCTCTCAGGGCACACTTGACTCCAGACACTGGAAAGCTACCTTAGTTTTCCCAATCCCTCTATTTCTCTGAAGTAAGCAACCATCCATGACACCATCTGGCAAGAGAACTATTCCAGCCCCTGCCTCGTTTTTCTCCCATAATATAAAAAGACAAACACTCCCAGGGATTTTCTGAAGAAAAAACTTAGAAATGTTCATGAAGTCCTCAAATACACAAAAAAAACCAACACCAGAGAAAACTAAGAAACTAAATATTCTGTTTTCACCCAGGATTTTGACTAGCCCACAGTGAAGGAGCATAGAACATACATTCAGCCACCTGAAAAAAAAATAATATTGAGACATGGCTCATTGATTCGTTTGCCAGCACTGAATGAGGCAAGGTTGCCAGGGGAAAGGAAAAATTATGTCTTGTATCATAATGTATGTAATACCTAAGAGGACTGAATTGCTATTACATATTTAATCTGGCATTTCCTAGCTTTTGAAGGTAGAGTTTTGCAGCCTGAATTATAATCCTTTCCTGTATCTCATTTAGTAAGCAATAAATATACAGGAGAAGATCTGAATTGCAGCTCTTGGGATTTCAGGTCTGAAAGGAAGAGAGGTGGATGAAATTTCCTCTAAAGCTTTGATATTCCAAAGTCAAATGAGTGATATAAAGCCAGCAAATGTAAATGTGGAGGCAGACAGGCCCGCCCTTGGATCTTAGGCTTTTTATTAAGCTCGTATAATAGTTAGCATGAAGTAGCATTGGTTTTTCAGCCCTGTTACAACAGAAATAAATATTTGAAGAATAAATACTACCTTGATGTGTTACTTACTGTTAGAGTTTATTTTATGTGTGGTCTCATTCTTCTGTCTGGGGTTCCTATTTCTTCTGGAGCTTGCTGTTGTGTTTGTTTATCCCAGGCAAGAGGGATCCTGTATGAAAATATGCAACAGCTGAGCATTTGCAAAAGAATATTGCAAACAGAGCACTAGTCCTGGGCAGGGTCATTCACATTTGCACATGAATCATTTGGATCTCTAGCTGGCAGGGTACTCCCTGTGAATGAGGATAAGTTGCTCTGCAGAATTCACTCTTGGCCAGGTCTTCTTGGCATGTGCTCCTCTACTAAATAATATTGAGGTTAGCCAAGGTATCTATGTATGGCACTACTAGAAGAGTAATAAAATAGAATATAGACGAGTTAGTGGGTCATTTATTTTAACATGTAAATTTTTTAATACACATGGAAGGGTACTTCAGTCTGAATTTCTAATGCTACATTATCCTGGACTCTTTTATAGCTACCATATTCATTCCAATGCTTAAGGGGTTTTGGCCCAGAAACTATTTTAGGTTTAGTTTTGCTATTTATACATACAAACCTGCAAAGCATAATTCATGCTGAAACCAATGAGACCATGTTTGTGGATTCAAGTCTCATGTATTTCATATCATGTTGCTAAATTAAAAGATAAGAAGAGATTTTGGGGTGGAAAGGAATGAGGAGGGAGGATGACTTCCTCTCTTTTTCCATGTTATGAAACAGATAAGAATCTCACCATTTAAGAAGTAAAGAAAATCACTGAGGCGAAACATGAAGCTGTTTTGCAACATGCCAGAGCTTGTTTGGAGGAGCTGCTAAAATACAAATACTAAAGGCATAAGTGATCCCATTGTTTGCTTGTTTTTATTGAAAAGATTAAAAAACGGAAAAGTTCATACATAAATACATAATTGTATTATGTAGACTGTATTGATGAAAACCTTGTCCTGGTACAAAAATGGGAGGATTTTCTTCTATAAGGAACATAGAAGGGTATTTTTCCTTCCCCTTTGCCAGCTCAGGTGGATGAGTTTATTTTAAGCTTTGGGACAGATGAGAGTACTTTCACAGTATTGCTGTTCAGTATCCCATGATATTGAACAGCAAGAAAGGAGCGAGACTCCAGTTTGGGTAGTGAATGCAAGCCAAGGCTGTAACATACAATTCTTTCATGGTGCTGTATCCTGCTTCAGACACATCTCCTTGGGATGGCTCCATCAGCCAAGCACACGCCTGGGACTTGCAGCGGGGTTGGCGTAGCTCTGCCTGCAAACGTGCCAAGCCCGTGGCTGCAGGGGCTCCAGGCAGGCTACGAACACAGCGGGTGTGAGGGAAGCACGACATCACCTGGGTGCTTCACTTTAAATGCTGCTGCGTACTGAAAAAATACTTCCTTAAGGCACTATTTCATCCAACATAGACTGCAAGGGTTCTGTTTACAGACAGGTTTCCATTATTGGTCTCTGTTTTCACATATTAGTTAAATGCTTCCCAAATTCTCCTTTGGGGAATGATCCTTTCCATCTTTGGTCCCAGTCCAGGGATGAACTGTGCATGGTGTGTGGAAACTGTTGGAAAATT
This sequence comes from Actenoides hombroni, assembly GCA_024336885.1. NCBI lineage: Eukaryota > Metazoa > Chordata > Aves > Coraciiformes > Alcedinidae > Actenoides > Actenoides hombroni. The sequence continues at coordinate 974,376 of WUAM01000260.1, read as the reverse complement.
CCCCTCAGCTATTTTTGAGGTATAGCAGAGCCCTGCCCTCTTCCCACTCACATATACACTTTTTTTCACTTCAAGGAATTTTATTTTAATTCCATTCCCCTCAATTGCTGAGTATCTGGCATCGAAAAAACACACCAAGACAACACTCTCTCACCAAGTGCCCCAAGGATTTCTCATAGTAAAGCCAGGCTAAGATGACAGGGAATGCAATGGAACAATCTTTTTATCTGTTGTCTTTAATAAAAACTGAAGGTTTACGAATGATGCCAAAGAAGAGAATGAACAAAACACAGATCTTTAAGGTTCCACTATAAAGCCTGTGTGAATCTTCTTCTGTTTAAAAAATAACATTTTTTAATTATACTCTGCCAACTTAGTTTGAGTTTTGCTGCGACTGATAAAAAGGAAATGTCTCAGAAGTGGTTTTTCCTTAGCAAGAAGATAACTGAGAAAGAAATAAAGTGGATACCTTTTTTCCCACCTTCTTTTTGTTTCTTTGTTTACCAGTAATGTTTATCTTCAATCTTCAAGAGCTTTAGAGTGGTGAGCAGCTAGTCTGACGGCACCTTAAAATAAATCACACCTGTGAAAGCAGATCACTGGCCCCAAATCAGCTCCTCGATCTGACATACACAAGCATAAAACTGGAATTCCTTTAGATTCACACCAGTGTTTCAGAGATCAACATCTGGCCTAAAAGACTTAAGCTGTTACATTTTTGGAGCTTGATGTTGATGCTGGCTGCAGTTTGGTTTAATTTAATGTAAAAAGATACTGTTTCAACAGCTGGAGAATCGACTCCAGACAAAGCATACACGATGTTATAATTGCCCTCCTCCATTATTTAGTGGAAATCAGTTGTAATGCCCTTCTGGAGGCGAAAACCCACTTTTCACAGAGTTTTGGCTGCAAGACCCAGCCTTCCACTTTCTCTATTTCAAAATCAAGCAGAGCCAACAAAAGTGCCAACATCCTTCAATGTCATCCAGATGGGCAATTAAGGGAAAAGTTGATCCTAAGGCCACTGTGGAGGAATCCAGGATGGAGAAAGCCGGACGAGACTCATGGACGGCTGGAAAAGCCTTGCCCTTTGGGTGTGATTAGGAAACACAGGCCTCGGGGTATTGACCATCTAAGTCCACCACCGGGCTCTGATAGGGTGAAGCTATTTTATCAGTTGAAAAATTAATCTCTGCCTAATAAGGGAGAGCAGGGTCAATAGCTGTTTGTCTTCATTTCCTTTCTGCAGTGCTCACGCTCATTAGTTAGCTTCTAAATCTTCCTTCCCTTTCAGATTTGTTTACAGCAGCAGAGAGCCAGTAAAATGCTAGAGCAGGCATGCTAAAAACATGCCTGCCAAAAGCACTCTTGTGCTAATAACACACACATTTTCGGTCATGTATTTGTTTTGCCATGTCCTTAACTCCTGATTTTTGTCCAAAAAGACAGTGGAAACATTAAAGATGTGTCAGACCTCACTACATGGTGAAAGACCTGCATTCTGTAACGTGGTTTATCAAAGCTGAAACCTCATGGGCGGTACTGTTTCTTTTCATGTATCCATTTGTTTTCAATGTCATTGTTTAAAATTAAAGGGAAAAAAAACCTTACTTTGCACTACATATGCCATAACTCATTGTGTTTCTGTGCCTGGATAGTCCTCCTCTTTTCCACAAATGGATTTCTGAAAGGTAACGTTGTGGAGTTTTCTCATACGGCCATGGACAGCATGAAAAATTGGCAATCACCCTAAACCACCTCCCTTGATCTTTAGCCACTGATACCATTGCTGTCTATCATATCCGTACGTGCCCATAATCTTTCAGTTTGTATCTGACTCAGAACTAAAGAAGAATCTACTTACTGCATCTGAAACTGATGGTGTAAAACAGCTACAAGAAGTGCTGACTTAGTTTAAATCCTGCCATTAGGACTGTTCTGTGCCTTCTGATGGACAGGGAAGAACTTATTTGCAATCCTCTGGGCTGCCTGTTCCTTCCAGCAAGCTGTGTGCCTGCCTGGTGGGACATCTTGCACCACAGCAGCTTGAGGAGCATTACTGCATAGAACCCCAACTAAAAAAAGCCAATAGCACTGTCCAAGTCAGTCACGGGGTTACTAGGAGTGTGGGAAATGAGGAAGCAAAGCCAGAGCAGAAGTGAAAGATGGTGTTGGCAAGGAAGCAATTCAAGGAGGACAAGAAGCAGCAGGTGGAGCTGGCAGGAGAGAACATAGGCAGTGGGAAGTAAAAGGAAGGACAGGAGAAGGCAGTAGTGGGAAAGTTGGACTGCAAAAGCTGTCGGCAACTACCTTATTAGTTTGATTTACTGCATGGTTCAGGCCAATGTCTCTGCCAGTCATTCGTGCACCTGGCCCTACGCACTGCTGCTGATGTGCAATGGTTGGAAAGTCATGCATTCTTGACTGCTAGACACCCAGTAATAAGGATTCATCAGATGAATGTTGCTATTAAAAACATGCACCATACTTCCAGCACAATTTTGTCTGGGTTTGGATTCCAGAGATGAAATTTCCTTCTGCAGTTATAAATCTTGAGTCATCTATTCTCCAAAAAAAGAATTTCCTTACATAAGTATTTTGAGACTGAGATAGAGATCTATTAACTTTTTCTTCAGTCTCTCACTATAAGGAAAACTTTCCAGATTGAATCATTACTGCAGATTTCTTCCAAAAAACTTCCAATTTCTCAGTGATCTTTTTGAAAAATGTGGACTCCAGAAGAACTTGAATTTGCTAAACCAGAAAAATAATAAAACTAATTGTGCCTAAAATATCCTGAGTTTGGCCTAAAAGCCCAACACCCAGCACACCCCTAAGAATAGAGCCCGTAGAAGGGAACTGGAGTACAGATTTACCTCTGACTGTCTCTCTGTTTGTACATGAAGAGTCAGCTCTTGGTGGGATTAAGCTCTTATTTGAAAGAGATGTTTTGCAACCTTCATCATCTCTGTGTTTTGTTTCGCTTTTTCCAATCAAAGATGAGAGTCTTATATGAGCAAATGAATGCCAGGATTGCTTTTGTCTCAATAATAAACCTAAGCCTGCTCAAGCTTTCAAAATTAAATGGAAAGAAAGAATCAGTTAAATGTACTCAGATGAAAGTCTTGGATGCTAGGCTTAGCCCAAACAAAAATCTGATTGTTAACAGACTGACTGACTTTCTATTTTGAGGAAGTAAAGAAATCTTAATTTTGGTAATTGCCATGTGCTCTTTGTACATGGAATACTATTTTCTTTTCAGGTTACTAATTTGTCTTAGTACTATGACACAATGCTTTTTTATATTGGTCGTCTTTGAAAGGATCTCACATTTTAGCAATTTTTTACCATAGAAAACTTAAAACTCAAAAGTTAACAAAAGAGTGCCATGTGCGGGTTACTTCCCGCTTACCTCAGCGGGGAACTTTGCAAAAATATCCTATTATTATTCACTCATTATCTAATTCACAAGTGGAATGAATACAGATAGTGCAGTGATTAAAGTGTTATTCAAATAAACAAGGAAAAGAGTAACCAGCTACTGAGTATGCTTCTGATGTTGGCAAATGGACTGTCAGTTGGGCTGGAAACTGAGTGAACTGCCAAGCTTAAGGGGCACTCAAAGGCATGGTGTCTGGTTGGCAGCTGGGAATAAGCAGAGTCCCCCCGAGGTCAGCACTGGGGCTGATACTGTTCGGTGGCTTCAGCAGCAACACTGATAATGAGACTGAATCCACCCACAGCAAATTCCAGACAATACTAAATTTGACATTATGAACACTAGTGTTTCAATCCAGAAGGACAATGAGAAACTCCAGCATTGGGAAACCCTACCAAATTCAACAGAAAGTTCTACACTTGGTCAGGATAGTCCTTCACATTTACACAGGCTGTGAACCAAGTGGCTGTGGAGCAGCCCTGCTGAAAACCTGGGCATGTGGTGGACACCACGTTGAATATGCACCAACAGCGTAAAGCAAACCTCATACTGGGCTACATAAGGAAGACTATGGCAAATAGATGGAGGTAAATTATTCTTCTTCTCCCTACTCAGTACTGGTCAGGCTGCGCTTGGTATACTGTGTCCAGTCTGGGGACTCCCAGTTCAAAAGGGACACTGCGAAACTGGAGAGAAACCAGCAGAAGGCTGACCAAGATGGTCAGGGACCAAGGCTGCGGGTTATATAAGGACAGGTCAGGGAAGCTGGCTTGTTTAGTCTGAGACACCAAAAGGGAATCTAACAGTAGCATACTACTACTTCAAAGCAAGTTATAAAGATAAGCAAGTCAAACTCGTCTTCATCCTTTGTCATTACATTTCTCCCTGCGTCCACTAAAGGATGGAGCTCTCCTTTTGTTGCTAATATATTTATAGAAATATGTTTTCTTGTCTTTTATGGTAGTAGCCAGATTAAGTTCTAGATGGGCTTTGGCCCTTGTCATTTGCTTCCTATATAACTTCATGATATCCTTGTAGTCCTCCTGAGTGCCCTGTCCCTTCCTCCAAAGTTCTTAAACTCTTTTTTTTCCTGAGTTCCAGACAAAGCTCTCTGTTCAGTCAGGCTGGTCTCCTTCCCTGATGGTTTACCTTTCAGCACATGGGGATAGCCTGCTCCTGTGCCTTTAAGTCCAGCCTTGTCCTGCCCTTCAGGACTGCCTCCCAAGGGACTCTGTCAACCAGTCTCCTAAAGTGGCCAGTCTCCCCTCTGGAAGTCCAAGACAGCAGTTCTGCTGACACCCTTCCTTACTTCTCCAAGAACTGAAAACTGTGTCATTTTGTGATCACTATGCCCAAGACAGCCTCCAACCTTCACAACATCCACAAGTCCTTCTCTACTCACAAACAACAGGTCCAGTGAGGCACCTTCCCTAGTCGGCTCACGCACCAGCTGTGTCAGGGAGTTATCTTCTACACACTCCAGGAACCTCCTGGACTGATTCCTCTCTGCTGTATTGTATTTCCAGCAGAAATCTGGTAAGTTGAAACCCAAACTTCTGCCCAGGGCACCAGGCTCAGAGCCAGGTATTGATGTGCCAGATCTTCCTGTTTTTTCCTTCATAATTCCCTGCAACTAGAAGGATAGGGGAGAACACTACTTATGCTCCTGATCCCTTAACCAGTCTTCCCAAGGCACTGAAGTGGCTCTTGATTGCCCTCGGACTTCTAGTTGCAACTTCATCACTGCCCACCTGAAAAATCAATAACGGATAGTAATCTATCTGGGGCTATACCAGGGTAGGAAGCTTTCACTTCATATCTTTAACCTGGGCCCCAAGGAGGCAGCAGACTTCCCAAAGAAGTGAGTCCAGTCTGCATATTGGGCCTTCTGTTCCCCTCAGGAAAGAGTCTCCTATGACAATGTCCGATCTCTTTTTCTTTGAGGAAGCCGTTTTGATGCAAGGCACAGACCTACTTAACCTCAGCAACACCTCCAAGCTAGATGAACCATTGACCTCATCATTGTTTGGTTCCATTTGCGGAGCCTCATACCTGTTGTGCAAGGGTACTTGGGAGGATGGGGTAGTCAAAGAGGAGATGCATCTGCTGCACCAGACAGGAACTTAGGAGAAGCTTCACCAGGAGCACAGCAGTGCAGCACTTGAGAAGGCTGCCCAGCGAGGCTGAGGATTCTCTACCCTTGACAGTTTTCAAGGCTTGGTAGACAAATCCATGGCTGACCTGCTTCAAATTCAGCAACAGTCCTGCTGTGAGTACAAGGTTGGACTGGAGACCTCCAGAAATTCTATCCAGCGCTTCTGTGTTTCTGTAATTCACTGTATAAGTTTCAGGAGAAACCTATGAGAAGCAGTGCTGATAAGAAGCAATATATTAGGCCTAAATATTATTTTCTCAGACAATTCATACTTGGGCAATTAAATACAACTCTGCAATGAATGGAAAAGAAGTATGGTAATGCTTAAATGCATGAAGCACATTTCATCAAACTTGTAAGTCACAACAGCTTTGACAAAGAACATCAAGTTTGTAACTAGATGAAGCACAAAAACTGCATCCAGAAGATGAAAGGACCTTTGTTCTCTCATACACCCTCAAGTGCTGTGCTTTCAGTGTTTCTCAATGCTGCTGAGAGAGTGTCCGATTTCTCATCAACAGTTTCATTAGCACTTAGGGTAAAAATCTCTTTAAATCAGAGTAAACATTGCCCTTACAACCCTCAGTTGTAAGAAACAGCTCAGTTCATTATGGGACCAGATAGCTGAAACTACCATAGCTTTCCTTCCAACCACCAGCACACATCACTGTTCAAAACAAGGGCACCTGCAAGACACATGGGTGGAAGGGTTTTACTGGCCATTGTTTTCTGATCAGTTGGGTGTCTATGAGAAAGAGACAAAAAGATCAAAGGAAGAGACAGATGGTGGCAGGGAAAAAGCCAACAACATAGACATAACAAGGGCCAGGAATGCGCCTCTGAGAAAAGCGAAGAGAAAAGGGAAAAAGAGCTTTTATACTAAGTGTTTAATGGAAAATAGACTTGAGCTGTAAACAGAGGCTATGCCCCTTCTGCAGTTCTTGCTGTGTGAAGAAAACGAGGGCTTTGTGCTTTCTGTGCAATTAAATGGGATTGCACCAGAGAAACTTCACTTCAGAAAACACTGGTTTCTCTTCCTAGCTGGAATAATCCTTATGACCCAAGGGTTTTATTTAGGTATTTACCCAGCTCACATAAGCTTATAGCCAGTCGCCTAGAAGAGTGGCAGTATTGTTCTAGTAACCTCTAAACCAGTGCACCAGACTCAGCAGTCAGTCAGTGGTGTTTCTAACATGTTTACTGCTGCAACACTGGAAGGGCTGCAGTTCAGGGAGGTTTCAGAGAAGCTGTTAAAATGGTCAGGAAACAGGGCATGAATCAACAATGCAGGGCAGAGCACTGGTGGGTACATTTTTGAGTGGCTTCTTTCTCATCTTGTGCTCGTCTTGTGTTTGTCGAAGTGAGTCCTAAGGAAATGCTGACACTGTCAGACCTGGAAAAGTGCTGAGTCCACTTGCCACAATAGTGACACTCTGACCTTTTGCAATGAATCATAGAATGGTTTGGGTTGGAAGGGACAATTAAAGATCATTTAGTTCCAACCCACCTGCTATGGGTTGGGACACCTCCCACTAGACCAGGTTGCTCAAAGCTCCATCCAACCTTGTCTTGAACACATCCAGTGATGGAGCATCCACAACTTCCCTGGAAAACCTGTTCCATTTGTCTCACCAGCCTTCATAGTGAAGAATTTACCCTAATTTCTAATCTAAATCTACCCTTTTCCAGTTTGAAGCCATTATCCATCCTCCTATCAGTACAAGCCTTTGTAAAAAGTCCCTCCCCAGCTTTCTTGTAGCCCCCTTCAGATCTTGGAAGGCCACAATAAGGTCTCCCTGGAGCCTTCGTGGCCATCCTCTGGACCCGCTCCAACAAGTCCATATCCTTCTTGTGTTGGGGGCTCCAGAGCTGGACGCAGTACTCCAGGTGGGATCTCACAAGAGTGGAGTAAAGGGAGAAAAATCACCTCCCTTGACCCACTGGCCACGCTCCTTTTGATGTAGCCCAGTACACAGTTGGCTTTCTGGGCTGCACTCAGATGTTGTTGGCTCATGCTGAGCTTTTCATTAACCAACACCCCCAAGCCTTTCTCCTCAGCACTGCTTTCAATTCATACTCAGCCCAGTCTGTACTTATGCTCGGGACTGCCCTGACCTAGGTGCAGGACCTTTCAATTTGCCTTGTTTAACTTCATTAGTTTTACCCAGGCCCAGCTCTCAAGCCTGTCAAGGTCCCTCTGGGCAGCATCCCTTCCCTCCAGAGTATTGACCACACCACACAGCTTGGTGTTGTCTGCACACTTGCTAAGCATGCGCTCAATTCCACTGTCCATGTCACTGACAAAGATGTTAAACAGCACTGGTCCTAGTACCAATCCCTAAGGAACACCGCTCATCACTGGTTTGCACACTTAGACATTGACCACAACTCTTTGAGTGCAACCATCCAGCCAAGTCCTTAGCCACTGAGTGGGTCCATCCATCAGATCTGGTTTTCCAATTTAGTGACCAGGTTGTCATGTGGGACAGTGTTGAACACTTTGCACAAGTCCAGGTAGAAGACACCAGTTGCTCTTCCCTTATCCACAGACACTGTAACTCCATCATTGAAGGCCACCAAATTTGTCGGGCACAGTTTGCCCTTGGTGAAGCCATGCTGGTTGCCACCAATTGCCTCTTCACTTATGAAGGTGAATGAAAGTGGAAAAGGTGCCTTCTTCCTATTTGGGAAGTTGGCTAACCCAGGGAAATAGTCTATTTCCTCATTTATACACTTTCTATCCTACTAAACATCCACACAATACAGCCAGTGAGGTGAGAATTTGGAGGAATTTGTAGATGGCAACATATATACATACTTACCTTTAGTGCACACACATTCCACAGAATAGATGCTATGCTAATGAGATAAGCAGGTTATTTCACTCATTTCCAGATGGGGTTTTCTTTGAGCACACAACCTCCTCATAATGGAAAGCTTCAAGAGAACGTCCTGCACAGTATCATTTCAAAATGAGGGGGCTTGGCTGTATCCCTTCACACTGAAAGCTGGTGGGTCCCAGGAAGATTAAGTCCAAACATAACTTATGCTGCACACAATCTTAAATTCCTCAAATAAGATTTCTGAATATTATTTTGTGTTCAGAGCACAGCTCCCACTGACTTCAGCTGCAGCTGTGAAAGTTCAGGATGCCTACAAATCCTCCACCAAGAATAAAGCAATGTAAAATTATTGACAGGTTCTGAAAATACTGGCTCAAGTGACTCAGCTATCATCACATGGGCACTGTGTGACAGAAAAAGGGACAGCATCCAGTTCTCCAGGGTAGAACATCACTCCCTTACCATATGCTCTCTTTCCAAATTCTGTCTCGTTCTCTACACTGCTTCCCATTTCTGGGAGCAAAGAAGTGGGAAGGGGTCTTATAGAGTCTTAAACTACATAACCATGGTCCGTTCCTGAAACTTTCCATATGCTGCTTATAGAACAAACCTTGTGATGAAAGACAACCTGCGCAAATACAAGAAGCACTAAAGTTTTCAGCCTCAATGAGATTTTCTTCATTTGCCATGTATTTCGCTTGTTTATCGAAAAGAGGAACAAATTCCCTCGTGCGACCTTGTGCTGTCATTCACAAGGACTAGCAGGAGGTAAACGGGGCCTTTCAATGCACTGAGCAGATCTCTGCTGTTGGGCTCATGGCACAACAGAAAATGGTGATAGGTATCAGACCACCACCAGGAAGCTGGGACACACACCTTGACTGCCTGCCTCATTTCTCCACCAGCCACTTCTTAATCCTTTCAGCCTTATTGGGTCCTTATCCTCATCTTTCCCTCAGCCAGTCCCATTTCTACTCATATAGATACAGTACTTTTCGCAGATCTACATCTACTCGGCCCATCATAGTTTCTCCTCTCAGTTCCAGTTGTGTGCTTTGATTTGAAACTCCTATTTTTTCCTTTAAAAAATTTCTACACAACAAAAGAATCTTATTTTTAATTGCTTCATTCTTAGCAGCATCTAACAACTTCATAGAAAACTTCCAGAGGAAATCAATCCAAAGCAGACCCTTAACATTGGAATGGTAAATGCTTCACAAAATTGTAAGTGACTGAAAACCAGGAAATGTTTCAGGAGACAAGAAGTCTATCTCCAATATGAATACATTGATCGTATAAAACCTTGCATTATATCTCCAACTGTTTAAACACCATGTACTGATAATAGTTATGCTAATATGAGGCATTAAAAAAACCCCAAACTTAAACTACAAGATAAAGCGTTAAAGACTGTATTTACTGTATTAAAATTCTCACTCAAGAGTATTAGTTGCATATAAATACCATTTGCTGCTTTACCTCCTGCCACAGAGCCCTGAAACATGAGCCGGACTTGCAAAACAACAAGGGACCTCTACAGAGTATCCCTCTCCACTTCAGACAGCTGCTTCCAGACACCTTATGAAAAACACCCAATAATCCTGAGTCCCTGAGCTGCAAAGAAAGAGAGGAAGGAACAGCAGTGACAGCTATTTCAACCGCCTCATCAAAGACGGCTAATCGATCCCCAGCATTTGCAGGGTGTTCTGGCCCTGCTCCTATAAGAAAGGAGGCAAGGAAGGAAAGTAGCCAGTTTCTACATGTTACAGTCCTTGTGTGCTAATGCACTTCTGGGAAGGGAGATACCTGGGAGAACTTGCCTCCCAAGTGGGATACAGAGCATGTGATGAATGCCAGCCACACCACCAGCCCAGCAGTCTCTATGGTCAGTCTTTATCTGGGAACGTTCTGTAAAATATTGATTTTAGCAAAGTGAAAGCCATCCTTGCTCTTTGCCTGCTGGTAGGCTTCCGCTTGTCGCCTGGGATAGACCCTTGAGTTCTGACATTGCATGGCCGCATTTCTTGCTATAGACACCATTCCTCTCCCTTCGCCCCCAGCCCAACATTTTCACTTTGGTTTTGCTTCTTTTCTTTCTGTCTGAAGAGAAGCTGGGTAAGAGATGTTTGTTTTGGGAAAAGAAGAAAGAAGACTACTCTGGAACTGTTAAAAAAAAAAGCAGTACAGGTTTCAACAAAGAGCTACTTTAAAGAAAGCTAAAGATCTCTATAGAGGTCCCTCTTTTTTTCCCCTTTGTCTTTTTTCTTTTTCTTTTTTTTTTTTTTTCCAGGAAACAAAGTTGATGGAAACAGCTGGAGGCTGCAACTTGGAAAATTGAGAAAGTAAGATGAATAAAACTTCCTGTTTTCCTCTCCTATCCCAACCTACAGGGGACAGGGGTGGGAGGTAACCTCTTCAGCCCCTTTTCAAAACAGATGTCGGATTCCCAGAGGATTCAGGTTTGAACTTTTTTTCTTTTTTCTTTTTTTTTTTTTTAATGCAAATATATAAATTATTCTATTGTACAGCGGTCTAGGGTCTTCAGCTCAGCTACATCTTGTTGCACATAAGTGACCGCGGCAGATTTCACTGTTTAACTATGATTAGCACATAAAATTGATGTTAGGAAACCTTAATCCTTAAGGCTGATACATACCATTGTTTTTATCTCCCTGCCTCAGCAGAGCTTTCTTAGCTCAGTATCTTGCAATTAGCTCCTGTTATGCTACTCACCAGTGCTACAATTCATTGAATGTCAAAACACAGCCATGAAATTCAGGTTGCGAAAGCTCTTACTACAGATGATAGGACTTTATTCTGCATCATTTCCCCACCTCTTTTCAGTTATTCCCATTGGGTGCACAAGCTGAGACTCTACAAGGCTCATAAAGATCAAAAAGTACTGAAGTGTCTCAGATCAAGCACGCAAAATTTAGGTTTTATTATTTTTGTGCTTGTATTAGCTTAAACACGGGTGCACCACATCTAGGAGGCGCTGTGGAATAAAGTTGTCTTGGCTGCTCTCTCAGCATGTTCCACTGTTTAAGAACAGTGAAAATATCCCTAAATCCCTTCTAAAACTGCAACACAGAAAACCATAAAAATGAGCAGAGCCAGAAGATCTCATCTGTGTTCCTAGCAATGCTATTGACCTCTGAGATCCTGGCCCAGCAACTCGACTCCTCCACAACCCCACTTCCTACAGATGTGATGTGGAAATACTGACCCTTCAGCAGGACACTTTGAGATTCCTGCCTATAGCTTTAGTTTTATCACGAATGCAGAGCAGGGACCTAAAGTCAGCAGGAAAATGAGAGCCTCTTCTCTGAGTTCAAAGACTTCAAATATTCAACTGCAGGAGGTTGTAACCATTTTATAAGGCAAACCCACTGTATGATTCTGGTTTACATGGCTTAATCACTAAATTTAGAAATTTAATTTTTGATGATTTATTTTTATTACTTTCCAATGATAGTGCTAATGCTCCAAATGAAGATAGTTTGGTACTTCAAACATATTATGTGATGAGAAGATTTTTGTTCTGGTTTTTTTCTCAATCTATATCAGCTCTACCTCTATTTCTGCGACCCTGTTATTGAATCCTCGCTTTGGCAGTTAGTGAGTTTATTATGCAACACCCCAGCACCACATTTCATTTGTAAGGCCAAACATCTTCAGAGTAAGAAGCAGCTACGAAGGACTGATTTAAAATGGAATCAAAATACACTTAGCATCATGCAGTGATTGTGTTCAGATACAATACTTCAGAGTATTCAATCTGACGTTGCCAGGCTCTTCACTACTTACCCCACGAAATACCTTGAGCTCTCAATTAATATGCTGTTTAGACTTTAGTGTACAACACGGTTTTTTAAATTGCATCTAAAATTTTAACCAAAGTTCTCTTAAATCCCACATATGTCTATAAGCTCCTCAAGCTGCAAAACATGTGAAAGAAATGTAGAAATTCCTGGTAATACAGTGATTGGGGTAGCAACCACAAGAACCAAGCACATTTTAACATTGAGCATATATGACAGAGCAAAAGTATCACCTGTAGCCACAATCCGCAATGGGAAAGAAGTAAAATCAACAGTGAAGGAGGCAAAATCAACTCAAGCTGAGGAACTATTGTGTTTTGCCAGTATCCACTGAATAAGCATTGATATTCCTTTTTGTTGTCAGGGATGTCTTCTTGTTTAACCCTGATGATCTAAATCCTCATGTGTACATATATATCTGAAAGTCTATGTTTGTTATTTGAGCCCTTGGGTCCTGAAATGTTTTACCTAAGGCCCAAAGCCAGGCAAATTTTATCCTTATTTCATTCAGCCGTGTATTCTGGCTCACTATCTTTTCCCCTTGCTTCCAGAACTCAGCTGGCCTCAGCTCTGGAGCTAGCTGGGATTTTTTCTGTTGGTCAGCTGCCAGACATCGTTGATTATGTACCAATTTCATTTTTCACATGAAAGAATATTTGAAGAATAAACCTCTCGCTCATGTTATTTATTGTTATATGTAATGAGAGGAGGAAATGGCAAAACAATGTCTCTTGCTTTCATGCATTCTTCTTTTGTACCTACAGACTGACCTTTGTCATCTTCTTTCTGTAGGATCAAGCGAGTGCGAGAGGTCTCTGACTCAAAATAATATGGAACCAAAGCCAATTATTTTAGGGCCCATGGCACTCACCAAAGCTGCTCCCTGTGTCTAGAGGCACCAGCAGGGCTGGACACAAGCCATTTGGGTCAGGAAGCCTTGCTGGCATGAGTGATCACTCCTCTTCTGGACCTCACTGTCTTTCTCCAGCTGAGAACTTGGCTCTCAGTCACTCTTCTCTCTGAGGAAAAAGCAAGTGGTTTGATTTACAATTTTGGATTTCAAGGCTGTAAAGGACCTCTGCCCCTCCTGCTCTGGTGAGGAAGTTCCCACCAGATGAGTGGCCATCACAAACGGACAACCCTCCTGCACTTGCCCCATGTGCATTTACAAAAGAGCAGCAGACACAGATTACAAACACCCTGAAGTATTTCTGTACCTTCAGGCTTACTTATTTCACACAAGCATAAGCCAAGATGGAAAAAAAGAGAGCATGGGGCACAGCAGAGATTTAAGTCCATCTTCTCTACTGTTTGCAGAGCAAAATGCTAGCCAGAGCAAAATGCACATTTACATTTCATTGTGTGTCTGGAACCACGCAGCTCTTCCTGGCCACATCAAAGTGCCAGGGTGCTTCCAGCCTTACTGTGCATCACTGAATTATTCCTGCTGCTCTCAGGACCTTCAGGATACTTGAAGTTGTGCAATGGTAGAGCAGTACCTTGAATTGTTCTCTCTGCATTTAATTTTTATGTGAATTTTTGGGCTGAGGCCCAAATAGTATCAATGATATCATTGGAAACAGCTGAAGATTTCACAGAAAAAATAAATTAGAATGTTATTAAAGTACCCCACACACACGGCACACTTGTCCAATGGTACTTTCCTTCAAATAAAAGAAGAAACCACCACACTCACATCAGATAGAGAACATAGCCACTGCTTTTAGTAGTTCAGTGAAAGGCTGCTTCCAACAGCACAAGGTGTTTTCTCCCCTTGTGTAGCTCAGAAATGTTCTCTGACTGCCTAATCAGTTTTACTGAGCACAGCACCATTTGTAGCATTCCCCAGCAAGCACATTGGTGTTTCGCTTCTCCTTATCAATAAGAAATCTTTCCTGAGACAGCACTAGTGTGAGTCTGAAGGGCTCTCCTTTAATTACAGCCAGAGCTGATGAGGTAGCAGCCTAGAGCTTCACTGAAGTGCCCATGTGTGACATATCTGCTGATTAGACTATGTTCACTTACAAAGAGGCTGAATTTTGCTCTAATTTAAGTCCATTCATCAGTCTTTGAACAAGAAAGTTAAGTAGTTTATCACTCAGCTCCATTCCAGGCATACCATTAATGTCTAAAGAAATACATTTAGAAGGAGGTTTCTGACTCAATATAAACTTGTACTCTTGGGTAGGTAAAATTTGCAGAAATATTTTTGTGTTGCCATATGTTTATTTCTCCAAAGTCATCACTGGGGGAATTTGTTCAGGAGGAAGTTCCCTTTCAGATGACACACGCAACAGGGTCAGTCCATGAGAGCTATAAACAAGTCAAAAAGGTTTTCAATTATTTTCTGCAAACAACGAATACACCAGTTAAGGACTTTATTTCCTTAAGGAAGAATATAGGGTTGTAAGGCTAAAGAGAAAATGCAAATACTTGGGGAAATGGACTGAAAGATTCCCATCTGTTTGTCACAGACGGATCAGAAATGAAATGGAAATGGGAAGATACTCATCAAATTCAACAGGCTTTGATATAGGCTGCATATTTTTCTAGATACGGATGTAAATTTTGTATAGTTCAACAAAGTTCTTCCATCACTTCAGAACAGAACTTACTGCAAAACTTGAGAGACAGCTTGATGAAAGAAAAGTATATTGCAAAAAAAAAAAACCCTAATGCTGTTTCAGCTTGACTATGCCTATTTAGCCAGTGATTAAGAGTCACTACGAATGATTTGCCAAGGAGACTCGAGGGAGGAAAGCAGTTAGGTAAACTTCAGTGAGATCCGGGCACAGAAAAGAAGACTGATTTGAATGCCAACTCAAAATGCAAAATGAAGAGAAACAGTTAAAAATAATCTGCTGAATTATCCTTCAAATAACATCCAAATCATCAATTAATATTCAGAGAATATAAAATATCTAATGGTGACAGAGACTTTGAGATGACAGGCATCATGATAAATGGTGTGAGGACAAAGAACAGAAGGCTGTTTAAAAATCTATCTCCAGTCTGTGCAGGGAGGATTTATGTCCCTATAAAGAGGTGATAAAAATACAAATATACCCACAGATTTACATTCCTAATCTCCTAATCAAGAAAATACTGAGTGCACAAGATTCAAGAACATCAAGGTATAGCTGGCTCCAACCTCACCCAAAGGTGCCGCAGATATGGGGGTAGTAGCACTGAGCAGCTGTTAACTGAGTTACTCATTAACAATGCACAAAAGTGAGTTCAGGTCACACAAGAGTTGAGCCACAAAACAAAACTCGCTGCAGCATAAATGCTTTCAGCATGTTCATCAAGCTGATCAGGGTTGTCTTAAGCCACATCAAAGGAGAGCTCAAAAATGAGGAGACTAATGAAGGTCAGAACTGAGGAAAGCAATGGTTTTGAACTGTCTATGGAGCTTCAATTAAAGACATTGTGCTTCCATTCAAGAAGTCAGGGCAGAAATAAAATACATGTGCACCGTTGATCTCGGTCCTGATTAAATTAACTACAGTTCTGATAATCACCACAGTAAGTCCTCAATACACGTTCACATTTCAGGTTTGAAGCACTTAATTTTTCTGTTTCCAAAAATCCTTAGCCATTTCTGGGTTATTATACCGGTCAAGGTACAGAGCAGGGTGTCTACTCATGACCAGAAAATGATAAGCTACAACCCTGCCACAGGGCTGGAGTTCACGTGTTCTTATTCCTGCTGTCCCAGTGCTGCAGATTCACCCAGACAGGGGTGGGGTGGCATCCCCATCTCTGAGGGGTGTGCTTGCATACCTGGGGACTGATTTCAGTGAAGTGGTCTTTGAACAGCAGCAAGTCAATAGCACCTTTGAAGAACAGCACATGCTCTTCCAGATGACCTAGGCAGTGTCTCAGGAGAATGGGGCTCTCCAGGAGAACCTCCAAAAGGTGGTTTCATCATGGGAGAAAGTAGGACATCCCTAAGGAAAGTGCTCAGCTTCTGATGACGGAAAGGATAGTTTCTGGATAAAAGACTAAATGCTTTCAGAGTCTCTAAAAATAATTATAAAGCAGAGACAGCTCAAGCCTCAGAATCAGATACAGGATAGGAAGGCTGTCGGGGTTTCTAAATGGGTTCAAACAGCACAATTCATGGAGCTTGGCTCATTTCAGTGGTTCCAAGTCCGGGGTGGAGATGTCTGATCACCACAGGAAAAGTCATTTTGTTCTGTTTCGATTGACACGTTCACAAATTCGGAGACATCAGTCTTATGCAAAGGGCTTAATTAAGGAGAATTAGAGTAGTCAATAAAATCTGGTGGTCTCTGTAGTGTATAGCGGACCTTTCAGCCGAACAGAGTCAGAGTTATTTCATCAGAACACTCTCCCTTTTGTTCTCACAGTTACTGCATGCAGCTATAACTGGAGACAGATATGATACATGCCACTGAATTTGTATTAAGCAGACACTTTGCCTAAAGGGACATTCTAGGTCCAAATGTATATATATATAAAAAGAAGTAATAAATAAATAAATAAAATTTAAAAGGTAAACCTGAAAATCAAACCAAACCTAACAAACCCAACCAAACAAAAAACCAAC
>WUAM01000260.1:940370-951181 GCA_024336885.1 Actenoides hombroni | reverse complement strand
CGGGCGGGGAGCGGCGAGAGGGGGGTGGGGGGGGAGGCAGAGGCCAACGAGTGCGCGGGTGGGGGGGGGGGGGGGGGGGGGTGGGGGAGTCTCTGGTGGTCCTCAATCTGTTTATTATATAGAATACTTGTTGGGTCGTACTTACAGTGTGCACCAGAGAGGTTTAGTTGCTTTGCATAATTACACTGGCAAAAGTTTCCATTGTAGCTGCTGTTTCACCACAGTACCAGTGCTCAGATGAGCACGGCATCCCACCAAGAACTGTGAGAAGGTATAAGAGCCTTTATAGCTGCATCTTTATAAGCTGCTTGAGCCACATGTCACTGAAACAATACAGTGTAAAGGGGTCTGAAAGCCTTGTTTCAGGTACACACAGCAAAGTACTCTTGCGTACACTTTCGCACTGCCTCCATCTTGAAATTACACAAGTGATCATGAGTAGGTGATTCAGACACAGAAAGGAAAAACATTTAAAATTTAAACCAAATATTTTTGACCTGCCTTTTTTAAAGTTGTTTCTGACAGTGATTCAAAGGCTGAAGTTTCCTTCAGTAAAAAAAAAAGGATCTTGAAAAGGCAAAACCTCTCCTCCCTCATCTTCTGAGCTTCCTTTATTTTCCTTGCAAATGTTTTGTATCAAGTCAAAGTCTCTTTTTTTCTCTCTAATCCCTTCAGACCTCATAACTAAGGAGTTAGGGTCCACTGACATGGGAGCTCTTCTATAGACCTCAGCGAACAGTTCATCGGCCGCTCTGTGAATACAATGATGCTGTGTGCAGGAAACAGCCTATTAGCACTTCTTTCATCGTTTACCTCTTTGCATACCCTTACTCCTCCTTTCTGGTGAACACGCACACTGTATTTTATAAATACTTTCAAAACCAACAGACTTCAATTTGAAACTGAAAAAATATCTAAGTCATAATAATGACCAGTTCAACTACGATAAAAAAATGTCTCTAATGCAAAGCCCAGTTCTCATGGGCAGGACCTGAAACTGTGGACATCCCACAAGGAAGTGGACCCAGCTGCTCAATTGCTACAGCATTTGATTCTAATCACATCATTAAAATATTGGTGCGTTTTGTAATTCTGGAAATGGGTATACAGTGTAATACATGATTTTAGAAGCAGTTTCCATTACACAATTTCCATTTACTACAATGCTGAATCTATTTAAGTGTGTTCCATTAACTTTCCTTCATTACAAAAGGAATTGGTAATGTCTTGGCCATGATCACTAGAAAACACAACGTTCACAAAAGGGGTTGTTGCTTCACCAAAGACCAAGGCCTGATTATTCTTTGGTATCTGGTTATACTTAAGGTAAGGGTACCTCCTCCTGGTATGGACCAGAAGTTAAGCCTACAAATACAGAGTAAGTTATAGAGAAAGGGATTGGATTTACAGCTTCTGCTTTATGTCTAGGGGATCTAGGTAATCCCACATCTTAAAACATAACTGAGGTTTTCTAAAAGTAAATCTGGAATAAATACGTATAAATCAACAAACAAAAGCTTTCCACCAGCTCTCACTCCATATGTAGAGCTGCACATTGCACCAGTCAGGGATCTGGTTGCTCTTCACCTAAACCATAACCTTGAACTAGCTGATAAATCTGAGAAATGGAGCAGTCTAGACTGGAGATCTGTGAGAGAACATCTGGTAAGACCAGTGTTATTTCTAAAACCAAATACATTTCCATAGATTTTCACAGTCAACCCAGAAAATGAGGGCATGGGCACATAACTTGTGCTTTCAGCGAGTGATGCCAAGAAGATAGAGTGTCAAGAACAGTTTAAAGATTACAGTCACAATTTTAACAGTGCTTCTGTGGTAGTTAGCCTGGATATGAAGAGAGACCAGTGCTATCTTCCTTTTCCAGTCTTCCTTTGGTGTTACTTGGTGTCCATATCTAGTATATCCCCTTCAGCTACACACTAAATCAAACACAGAGAGAGACAAGCAGGGATTCGGAGCTTCACCTCTCCAAGCCCAGTTCTCAGCAGTTGGATGGTCACTGACCTGGAAACTCACTGAGTGGACCTCCTCTCTGCTCTCACACTACTCACGCTCTGTCCCAAAAAAAGGAGGCCACAAGACATGCTGAGCTTTGCTCTCACTCACAGCTGATGCCAGGAAGGCAGACTGGCTCTAACAGGAGCAGGGCAGAAGACAGAGTTCACACAGATAAGGAAACCAAAGCCTGTTTGCTTCCCTTGTTTTGTACAGTGGTCGAGATGCACGCAGCCCTCAGCTCACTGGCATCTCTGGGAGCTAATCATAGTCACAGAAATTTTGGGTATGGAAGGGTGATATATTCCAGGTGTATCATCTGGTAGGAAAAAAAAACAGCTGAAAAAACCTCAAAACAATAGAAACCTTTCAATAGAGTAAAGCAAGTGATTTGAACCAGAACGTGCTTTCCATTCTCTTTCCCAAAGATGTTCCCACTCTTCATCTAACACGTGTTTGCTTTGGATATCTTAACGAAAGCACGTCAAGGGCAGGACGTAGCCAAATGCCGTATCCTGGCTGCGGCTCTTTCTGGGCAAGAGTCAGACACTTTATTGCATTCTAATATGGTTGTACATATCAGCACCTGTTGCACGTGCATATTTTAAGGTTCATGGTTTTGCTGTTTTATCGTGAATTTCCTGCTCTTTCTGTATTGAAAGCTGATAGCTGAGATTTTTCACGCCCATTTTAAAAATACGTGCAGTGGTTATCACATTTTAGCACTTCAGGCACAAGCAGCTTTAGCTTCCTGTTGAAAAATCATCCTACAGATTTTATCACCTTGCAATCCCATGTATAACTTTAAAACACAAGTATTCAGTCCAGTGTGGCTGGCTGGTTTTCCTTCCAGAGGTTTGAAAAGCCATTGAGCCATTCTTTGGAGATTCTCACTTTGAGAAATCGTGGTACCTTTTTCCTGTTATTTTTCCTGACATAATTCAGTGCTTTTCAAAAAAAGAGACTTTAAGGATGCAAGTTTGATACCGTTGAACAGAAATATTGCTCTAGAATTAATCAGGATCAACACTTCTGTAAATTTGTTCCTATTTTAAGATAAACTGACATTGGATTAGCATAATCTAATATTTTAAATTGCTCAACTGCTACCTATTTCTTCCACAATTTTCAACAATGAGATTTAGGCATTTCAGGAAAATGAAGGCTTCTATTTAATAGAAGAGGCTGAGCAGATCCATATTATTGTTAAAATCAGGAGTTCTGTTTTTCTGAAATGTAGCATCAGGCTGTTGACATGTTCCATGTGCCCATGGCAAAAATCACTATCCAACATCTAGACACGATTAAGAGAAATGCCTGAACCTTTGGCATGAAAAGGAAAATGTCCCCATACAGTTTAATACCAAATTGCTAACAGCAAAATACCAAGTAAGCTTTTACTAATGTTTTTATATTGTCTTCAGCTGAAATCAAACAGCATTCAGTTTATCTCAGAGAAGTGTTTTAAAGGAAATGAAGCTCAGTAGTGAAAGGCTAAGGAAAATACTAACCTGCCATGTCATAGCTTCTTTTTAAATTCAAATCAGCCTTGCCACAGTCATAAAATTGTAATAACACCTTTAGAGAGACTCCTAACCACTTGCTTCTATCAACGGCCATGGTGTCTTGAGCAAAGCCTCTAGCTTCAAGCATAAGGTATTATCCTAACAGTACCAGCCAGCATTTATGAGCTCTCACTGTTGGGTGCATTGGCCTCCAGGTTACAATTTAATCACTGACTGAAAGTATCTTCCCACTGCAGTTTTGATCTGAGCTACAGTTGTTCTCAGGAAAAAAAAAAAGAAAAAGAGTAGGTGGAAAAAACCCATGATGGAAAAAAGTAGGCACAGCTTTGCTGTTGCTTGGATAGTAAGTTGCCAAGGTAAGACGACCCTGGAGACGAGAGGGACAAAAATTCAAACACATTAACTTATGAATGACTTCTGCTCTGCATCCAGGGTAGTCCAGAAAAGAGGAAAATAAGTGAGGAAACTACACATGGCAGTGCTGAGGCTTCCCGATGGCCTAGCGAAGCTGCAGCAGTACTGACCGTGACCCACCGTGAAAGCACAGCCACGTACCTCCCGCACTCTCCTGCGCCCAAGAGAGCAGGGGAAAGGAAAGAAGTGAATCATGTTGCCCTGAAGCCTTCTCACAGGCACTGTGCCTGTCGTCCATTGGCCTGAGCTGCTTCACCAGTGTGGAAATACAGGTTATTACAAGGTACGTCCAACTCGCATGCAGGAAGAGTGGGCACCCCTAGATTGGCCTCTTGCCCTTTGGGGTGCTCCTTCAGACAGGATTACCACCCATGGAGAATTTTTCTTTTTTTTTTCTTTACGCCTCTAGTCAGGGACTCAGCCATATACCGTTAGTACAAACATTAAAGACCACAAGAAACCGTACAGGAAAACCAAGAGTCCTACACTTGAAAAGGAATATTGCTGGCTGGCCCAAGCAGCCACTTAAAAACACAATTGGGACAGGAAAGACACAGCATGTGAGCAGACTGTCATGAATGGCTCTATTTAATGCAGAGGAAGAACCAAAAATAGAGATTTCTAAATAGCCAGGTCAGACATTCCCTTACAAAAAAAAAAATCCCAGAGCATGTTCCTGAGATGCCCCATACCAAATGCCAGTGCAGAGCCAGCGCTGCCTCTCCAGCCTGTACGGCTCAAGCTCAGCTGAGTGTCTGGCAAAGAGCAGCACATGCTGGCTGGGCTGATGAACTGTACAGCAGGGTAAGGTGCAAGTGGCAGCAACAGAGCTCCTGGAAGAAAGAGCAAGTTTCTGCCTATAGAACACAGAAATCAGATCAACTTACCCAAATCTAGTGCCTATTCTCAAGAAGAAACACATTCTTTTCTTTTGACTTCACAACCTGCCCATTCTTCCGACAGCTTTCAACACAGAGAAAACTTGTGGCCGAATGGATGTGGTTTTGTTTCTTAAGCTAGCCTTTGTCTTTTTAATTCCCTCGTTTCCTTTTCAGAAAGAACCTTTTCCTCATCTTATTCAAGGCTGGAAAGCATAGGAGAACCCTTTTTTCAAACAATACTTCTGGCTGAATACATGTATTTTGTAATTACATTTGTCTTAAATGCTGTCCAGCTAATCTGGTTGTATCCTGGGGCCATTTTCCCTGGTTTTAGCTCTGAAACAAATGATGATTTATTTTCTGGTTGTTACCTAAGTGTATATAGATGTGATCTTCCAAGAAGTCTCATTTGTCATTATTCAGGACATTTGACAATGGGGCACCAGAAACTAATCAAAGTGACTAAATGATGTCAGCTGACTACAACATTATTTTCCAAAACCTTAAAGCAGTGCTCTGCAGCTACATGTAAGTAACCTTTCTGCTGGGAATTGATGTCTTCTAGGGTTTTCTGTTTTGGAGGAACATGTGTTCAGGGAGCTCACCAGCTGCCTATGGAAAACCATTTTGCTCTTAAAGCAAAACCATATGTCAGGCCAAGGTAAAGGAAGCATTTGAAAAAAAAGAAAAATTTCTTAAAAAGTGATGCTGAAAACTGTCAGACAGCTAGCTAGCCATGCACTGCAGGAGGTGGTAGCAGATTAGAGTCCCTCCAGAGCTACGGGGAGGCGGGGCGCTCCGCAAAGGGTTGAATTTCCATTCCCGACCTGCGAAGGCAGGAGGGAAAAATACAGCTACAATTAGCAGTTTGGCAGCGGCTCTGTTTTGACTGAACAAGGCCCCACGGACTCTTAAGTAACGTGCCGGCTCCGTCTGCCCACAGACAGCTTCCCTTGGTGCTGCTGACTTCAGCACTTCACACTTGAGTCTAGTCCTGCTCCTCAGCATCCAGTCAGTGCTTCTCCCACAGGGCCCCACTTAGACCCAGGGCGGGGGGGAGCTTTGCTGAACCAGCAGAGCATTGCCCAGACCTGGAACCGTGGGCTGCTGGCAGCCTAGAGAGGCTGAGAAACAGACACTAAGAGCCATAAGATGCAAAGGAGAAGAGCCTGGAGGGAAGATGTCCTTCCAAAGACCAAGGTCTGGCAGGTTGCTAGAACAGCCCTGTGAAAACACAGTATTGAGTAGAGGATCCGAGTTTGAACCAGCTAGGCAAAATAAACACACCAGTGTGCAGGTGTCCTAAGTAAATGTGGGGGCAAGAGGAGAATCCACATTGCTATAAATTCAAAAAAGAATTTGCAAAAGCACATGCAATGCCTTCTCCATTCTTCCAAGCTTGCAATATGAGCCTGTGAAAACCATATACGTACAGATCCTGTACACTCTGCTTGTTAGCCTTGCTCTTTGGCGATGATCTCATAACAGTGAATATGGTAATTATCAGTGATTAATTATAAGCCAAGTAAGCCATGCGTGAATTTAATCCCCCACTGCACAAAAAGGGCCAAAACAAGAAAGAGACTGTTATGTAAGTCATACGTACGCCAAGGACAGAAACAGCAACAAAAATAACTTGGCTACTGTACCTTAGTGAATGCTTACAGAACACCAGAAGTATTCAAATACAAACAACAATAATAACATCTAGATAGTGCTTTTTAACTTGACATCCAACAGCAACATGAAGATGCTTCTGGGAAGAGTATAAATGAGTACAATTTGTGCTACTAAAGAAATCTATCTGCACAGTAGTAAAAATAGACATCTCCCACAGATACACACCCTAGCACTTAACTTCAAAACCCAGTAGCTCCTCAGTACCGTTACTTCCCCAGCATTTCATTCGAATCTCCATGTCCAAATAGTCCCTTTCTCACCCTACACTCCAGCAGGTCAGCCTCCTCACCTCATTTCACAGTCTCTCTGCCTACTCTGTTGTTCCTCTTTCCAGCCTGTCTGGGTGCAAAGGACAGAGGAGTCACAAGAAAGATATGTGTGCATGATCTATGACCGTGCTAGAGACCAAGCAGTAGAAAACGGCCGTTACAAAGTCCTTCTGGCACTATCCCTGGAGCATGTGATGCCAGGTCTGTCCAGCACAGGAAGCTGTGGAGGCTCCAACACACCACAGAGATTTTCATTGCTAAATTCTAACAAGTTTCTTCTGAGTACAAATAAATTGCAATTTTCAACTGTTTATAACTTGGCAAAGCATGAGTGGATTTTCTCTAAAGGACCAAAAAGCACATCCCTGACATAAAGGCAGCTCCTGCGCCAAACCAAGAGCCCCTACTGCAAAGCTCCAAGGCACTTGAACTTCCCAAAGAAAAGGTCAACTAATCTTTTTTAGCCTTGGAAACCGAGGCATTGTTTATCCTTCGCCTTGTTCTCATAAACAGCAGAACTCCTTTGACTGATATTTTCAGAAATAAAAACCTGCCCAAGGCATGGAAAATTTGCCTAAGAGAAGTGTTGGAAAAGTTGTGAAAAATAAAAACCAGAGATTTAGTGTGGGAAATAACGAGCAGCCTGGGCAACAGGGCCGCCGACCTACCTAAAATCGCAACGCAACAACTGGTGTTACAGTGGTGGGGTAACGCTACCTCTCCCTGCTGTGGGTCCTGCTGTCCCTGAACTCAAAACCACAGGCACACACGAGCAGAGGCTCCTGCAGGCAGATTCCCTCTCCCAGGCCACCTTCAGCTGTAGTCACCTGGGTGCATGCATTCAGCAGATGCTGCTTTGGGAGGCGACTATCACCCGTGGCAGAGCAGCAGACAAGAGTGACAGCAGGACTTGGCTGACAGGTTTCATTACCATGATCCTAATATTTCAAGGCAACAGCATGAGGCCAGGAAGGAGCTCGTATGTCACTGAGGTCCTTGCACTTCCCCGTAGAAGACACTCTATGCCACAAGTGGTGCGTCCTGCCATGACTTATAGACTAAATAGCTAAATCACTTTCTTCCTCCAGATACCTACAAACTCTCATGGCCATAATATACCCCATAATGTATTCCCGCAAAGCCTGCAATAATTCACTTGTCATAATACACTGGGGATACAGGCCAACAAAAGCAGATTTGTGTTTCATCTTACATTCTGATCTCTGAAGTTATGCTAAAACAAAACAAATTGAAATGCAGAGGCACTTTTTTTGGAACTCGTTTGTGGTTTATTATTACGATGAGCTAAACAGGTCTGACAGAAACATGTGATCTACACAGAAGAAGCTTTCATGTGAGCCAAAAGACCACTTCCACCATTTAAAAGGATGAACAAAGATCAGGACAGTTCCAAGGGGTGGAAGAATGAAAGCGTGGACCTCAAAGAGTCAAAGAGCAAAACTCTTTACAGGAGTAGCAGAAGAACACAATAACATTGTCCTCTCTGTTTCCACAAAGGACAGATTCATTTTCCTTTTCCCAGGAAAAAAAACACATCTTAGATTAAAGTCACATATTGTAATATAAAAAATTAGATCACATCAGAGAAAAGCATCTCTTCCATATCAAACAAAAATGCACTTGCGAAAACATATGGAGAGAACAAGTTGGCATATCTGTTCCTGTTTACTTATCTTGGCAAAGCGGGGAAGAAACATAGTTTTTATAATAACTTGTTCTTTATTGTGGTGTTTTACTTGGCATCCCAGATTACAATCATGCTTTTTACAAGTTAGTGGTCTGCTGAATTCCTACTTCTATCTACCTTCATTTGTACCTTTCCTTTTCATCTGTGTTTCTTTCTTGGGGTCAGGTACATATTTTATAAATCTCTCTTTTCCCCCAGTATTTTCTTCCTGGTTTTTTTAGGTAGATCTCCCCCACTGTTTTGGGGTTTTTTTGTTGGATTTTTTAGCATGAAGTTAGTTTCAACCAGAAATGAACTTCAACGTGGAGTTCATTTCATGCTGGAAGTAGCGAGTGAATGCTGTTGGACACTGATAGCTAGCAAGTGCTGAAGAAGTCTTCTAGCCTGTTAGAAAGGGCTTTCTTCTGAACCAGCAGGACGAGTTGCATTGACCTTTCCATTTACACAGGCAGGTTCATTCCTAATCTCAATGTGTTCCAATAGCCACATAAACTAAACCTGAAGGCACCTGACAATCAACAGAAGCAGTCACCAAGGAGGGACATACATCAAGGTCAACAAATAGGCATGCATAGCATTCATAAAATTATAACTATAGCAGGAAGGCAGCAAACCTTGTCTACCTCTGGTGGCAGGAAACTTTTCACTTATTCTCCTGGCAGGCTAAAAGAGTTGCTTAAGAGAGCTATTTCCAGCCATGTGTCTGAGAGCTCCCATGAAGTGGTATTCACATAGAGGTATCCAAGAAAACATCGTGCAGCCTCTTCAGCCAATGTGATAGACACGGTCAGTTCTTTCATGCACATATATATATATACTTCCCCCCCTCCCATCATCTTCTTAAAACTAGTGTCTAGATAGGGATTTACTGTCTAGATAGGGATTCAGGTCACAACTGGGATATTTACACAAAGTCCTCTTAGCACATGCAGAATGAATGAGTTTATTTAATGCCTTCACTTCCCTTAGGTTTCTTTCATTCACAAAATGTTTGCTGCTTCTCCCTGCAGCTGTAGCATTCTAAGGCTTGAGGAAATAATATT
Source organism: Actenoides hombroni (assembly GCA_024336885.1). Lineage (NCBI taxonomy): Eukaryota > Metazoa > Chordata > Aves > Coraciiformes > Alcedinidae > Actenoides > Actenoides hombroni. The sequence goes on along the minus strand of WUAM01000260.1, from coordinate 941,644 downwards.
TTTAACATTATCAGGAATTCTAAGCTCCATTAGGTCCCAACACAATGCAAAGCCATTACAGGGGCAAAATTTGCGGCTTGGTCATCACTGGTCTCCTGGATGGCATGCAGGAAATCTTTATGCCTGCTTTTCCCATTCCACAATTTAATTATAGCTGACATAATTAAATCCTATAGGTACATTGTTCAGTGCATGTTCTGCATAATGGAATTTATGAGTACAAATATTACAAGATACAATTAAATCTTATCTGTTGAACAGCACCATGTGGATAAATTTTTTGTATTTGTCAAGGTAGATTAATGAGAGGTTTGGGTCTCTTCTATACACAGAGACGTGAGGGTGAAATTTAGAACTTTGATTCAGGTACAAAATGATCTGGAGAAAGAGGTCATTCACACTCAAGGCTGGCCTTTTGGTTTGAGTCAGTTACTGTCCTTTTTGCAATCACAGCAGAATTTTTTTCCTCCATTATCCCCAGGGACTGTCTAGAATTTCAACACAGCAACAGCTACTGGCAGTGCTATTTTCCTGGATTGGTTTTGCATGCTTTTTAAAAATCTGACCTCCCTTTAATTAGCATCTTCAGAGGAAGTTGGGGCATGAAGCTCAGGGCTTTGCACTATTTTTCCATTTTTCATATTTACACTTATCAAGAGCAACAGCAATAAGGAGTCTATTCATTTGCTGTCTATCATACATCTACAATAGCTGAGGATACAAAAGAAAGAGGAGACCAGAAATTTAGTGCTAAACACGACATGTACATGGTCTCCAGGCAGCACATCATGTAGCATGACATATGAGTTCAGTTAAGAATTTTTTTGTTCCCACAGAAACACCTCTACCATGAACACATATTGAGGTGCAGAAAGTTTTAGGGGACAGTCTTTCAGGAGCTGGCTGTCATAAAAGTAGCTTCATGGGATACAGGGGTAGTCTTGCAACTACTGAGTCTTAGACTCTTACTGAGTCTTAGACTCTTACTAAACATAGAATCATAGAACAGTTTCAGCTGGAAGAGATCTTCAAGATCATCCAGTCCAACCTTATTCCTAGCCTTATCAAAAACCACTAAACCATGTCCCTAAGCACAACATCCAACATCTTAAACACCTCCAGGGATGGTGACTCCATCACCTCCCTGGGCAGCCCATTCCAATGCCTGGCAACCCTTTCTGTAAGGAAATGTTTCCTAATATCCAGCCTGAACCTCCCTTGGTTCAACTTCAGGCCATTTCCTCTTGTTCTGTCACTTGTCACCAGGGAGAACA
>WUAM01000260.1:923344-940182 GCA_024336885.1 Actenoides hombroni | reverse complement strand
CCCAAAACTGGACACAGTATTCAAGGTGCGGCCTCACCAAAGCTGAGTCCAGAGGAACGATCACCTCCCTGCTCCTGATGACTACATGATGCTGAAGGAGATATACAACCAGTTTTGGATTTAGATTTATGCATGCTTGTTATTCCTCCAGCCCTTTCCAGAAAATTACAAATTGTTGTGGTTATCTCCCATCTATGGGACTTCAGGCTTTTTGAGTTGGTTTGGAAAAAAATGTACAATATATAAAGTCTGTCTCTCTTCTTGAAAGAGATCACCCTCTTACCAACATCTTTTAACTAGTAGTGCTTACTCAATACCTTCAAAGTCCATTCTGTCAACTTAAGGACTTATAATACATTTTTACTTTTTTTCATTCATGCTGTCCTTCAGACAAAAAAATCATGGCAAGAATCCAATTTGCAACTCAAAGAGCTGGAGTATGTTCTTCCTAGATACCCTCAATAGATCTTCTCAAGAAGGAAAAATCTCACCCAGAAGCTGCCTCTAACTTCCAGAACTTTCTTACGGATAGTAATACACAAACCAGTTCATTTCTGGTCTAGTCAGTTTAGTTTTGTACAATTAAGAGCTAGCTAGGAGGAACACAAAATAAGCGTACAAATAAAAAAAAAAAAAAAGCACATATATGTGTGTGTTTATAAAAAAGTATACGTACACCCACACGCTAGAAACCTGCCATTTAACTTCTAAAAGATGGCTTTCCCAAACAGACCTCACATAATCATCTGCCAACTGGATCTAGATGCTAATAAAAGGTTCAGAGCACTGTCCTTGCCGATTAAAAACTCCCAAGAAGAAACATCTGTTTTACTGCAAAGGACGTCCAAATGCAACAGTTTATACCCTACCCAGAACACTGCTGCTGGTTAGGATTTAACGGGTATTGTGGCACACAAAAAGAAAATCATCTTCGTTTCCCACATCGTCATGAAATAATAGAAGTCTTCAGAGGCAAATCAGGACTTGTAGGAATAGAAGCAATCCCACCCTGTCACAGAAGCAAGTTTAACACAGGTTAAATTGGAATTGGGTTTCTTTTAGTGCATAAAGCAAAAAAAAAAAATAAAATCCACATTTTGAAGCTTTCTGTTTTAAACTTTACTGACCGTCTCCCTGTATACTCATCATATGCTACATTTGTTGTTCTGAAAAGGAGGCATTCACATTGCAGGTTTTAGGTATCTAAACTGGAAAAACTTGAAATGCATGAGGTGTGACTGTGCAAATGGAAAGTGAGAGGCATCTCCAGGTGGCCTTTCTGGGCACCCCAATTAAATGCTTAAGATCTGACCGTAAATTCCCTCCCCAAACACCCCTGTGTAAAACTGCATTTCTAATTATATTGCTGCAAAGCTAGTGCACGTTTCTCATTAAAAAATCCATACAACAGTGGGAAGAAATCTTCCAGCAAAATGTTATAACAGAAGGGCCACAGTAACATTTTTATTAAAATTATATTAACAAAGTAATAATGTAGGCAAGAAATAAAAAAGAAGGAATAAATTATTCGGGCAGTCCCTGTAAATCGTCCACAAGGTTTCTTTTCATACAACAACTTCAGGCAGAAAAATAATGAGCCTATCTGGAGATCACAGGAGACAGAAGACTGCATTTTCTGTATTGTATTATTTTCACATACAATTGCTAATCAGACAGCAAACTTACTCTGTACTGAGAATTTCATTCCACCTCAAACTTGCTCACAACTTGACAGCTTTCTCTAACAGTCCCTTGGCTTAGCAACGTATCCATCTACACCTGAATAAATTTCTTTTCTTCAACCAACCAGAACTGGGTTTTATTTTTAAGATGTAACTTAGAGTGACACTGACACCAAGTGACTCCAGTTTCCCTTGAGCGTTATGCACAGGTTAATAATGTCTTTCATCTCTGTGCAGTAGATGAGGTAACTATTTGGTTTCTGCTTCTAGGTATGATGGGCACTGCAAATACATGCAGGATAGGAAAAGGTTGGGTTTCTTCTCTTTTTTTTTGAGCATGAGATAGAGGGTAGCAGAGTTCATGAGGAAAAGAAAAAAACCCAAACTCAAAATGAGGGAGAGAAGCTTTTAGACAACTCTTTTGCCCTAAAACTCAGCTACAAATGTCACTGTACGAGTCAATATTTCAGTGTAAATACCGCACAGTGCCTCACATGCAGAGTTTTCAGGGAAGAATTAAATGTGAGACTATTCTGAGGCTGGCTGTGCCCTGACCTCAGCACTTCACTGATGAAAAGAAAGCCCAAGGAGGAACCACTGGGGAAATAACTCCAAGGTGGTTGAGATTTAGTCTGTGATTACCTGAAATTCAGACCTTGTGAGAATCACCAGTTTGAGGCCATGCTTTTGAGGTGCTATTTGTTCTCCTGTACTAACTTACAGACAGTCAATAGCTGTCTCCAGGATGCTGCGGGAAAAAAGGGTCCCTGCAGAGGTGTCACAGAATGTTAAGGTTTGGAAGGGACCTGGAAAGATATCTAGTCCAACCCCCCTGCCAGAGCAGGATCAGAGATGTGCATCCCTCCTGCCGGATGGTAGCCGCAGGGGTGAAGGTGTGAGAAAGCCTCCTCTGCCTTCACACTTCTCCCCAGCACCAGCTGTTCTATTTCTGAATGTAAAGGCAAATAATGATGCTAAATCAGCTGTTTTATAAGACTAGCTCAAAATTGCACCCTCCAGCTGAAGGGTAAGGTGCCCTAATACGTATTGTCCCTGACTCATAATTACGTCACAAGATTTAAAGATTTTCCTAACTCTGGAATCACAGAGCATCCAGGAATTTCAGATTTTGTTACAAAATGTACATCTCTGTACTCATGGTGAAGAGTACTCTTTTCTAAAGTTCAGAAATAGAATGAAAATGATGAAAGCCTTTCAAAAATAATTTTGCATCAATTGATCTTCAAATCTCTGATGCCCACAATATAATAACGGAAACTGCTTAGGATCTTAAAATCATTTTAAGGATATTTAAATTTGACCTGTGTTAATCTAATCAACTTTTTAAGCAGTTACTGATACAGAGTGGAAATATATGTTGGCTTTTTAAAAACAGCCTGTATTCAACTCATGTTCCGCTTCTTAATATTGCTACTGGGACATATATACAGCAATTCAGAGATAACAAGGAAGCATTTAGATGGAAATTCAAGATATTGAGTAAATTGGATGTCTCTATACCCTTATTCCTCAGACTCTTTCTTTCTAGTCTAATATCCCTCTAATTTTCCTGGCAATGTTCCTGTCAAAGGTCACAGTCTAATCTTTTCAATGCTAAATACTGCACACGTCCCTAGGAAGAATCAAGAGTTTAGAAATATGGAACTACTTCCAAAATCTTCATGTTTGACAAGTGATAGACTTTTTTTCCTTTGGAATGTGGTTTTCTCCCAGAGGGAGGTGCACACATTAGCATATAAAACCAATCCTATGAGTATGAACTTTTGCGCTGTTTCCAAAGGGGATTTTATCCTGTCAAGTGTTCAGATACATATGCATTTATGTGCAAAACAGTGACCTGCCTCCTCACATTATATACAACATGTAAACAGAATTTCCACAACCCATTTGTGCGTTGAATTGCAGCCAGCTATACACATCCAACTCTACAGCTGCATCAGTGAAGCATCAGAACAGTAGCCGTAAAAGACAAATTCTTCTCTTAAGGCTGAACTGTGCTGTGAAGATAGGAACACTGTTTTAGGTGAATCCATATATACTTCATTGTCATTTTGTAGGGTTTAGCCATTATTCTTCATAGTAAAGACTTCAAATATGCAGCAATTTTATCCTGGTGAACTAAGAATTGAGGATGTTCCTATACAGAGAAACGTCGTATCTGATGATTACTGCATGTGCCCAAGCATCCCAACCACAACAGGTTTCATTCCTGCTGAAGTAGTCTCAGCCCATTTACCTTCCACAAAATTTCCACTAGAGTTGCCTAAAACTCAAGAGACCAGCGTTATCCAAAGAATAAAAACCCACAGCACTCTAGATGAGAAGGATTTGCTGATGAGACTAAAAGCAACTGCTGTTTTTCAGGGTGGCATAACTCTTGACAAAAAGTTTATTTCTATTTCCCTCTGGGCAAAATGAGAGAAGAGTCTGACCCAACAGCATATTTACTATTTCATGCAAACAAAAATAAACTCTAATGTCTAATTGTTTTCCTTGGGCCCTGTCCAAAGTGTTATGCAAGTGCTTAAACAGCAAACAGCTAGAGCTACCTCTCCGGCTGAACCATGTAGTTTTTCTGACATCTAGTGGTGTGTAACTGTGAGGGTTTTTTTTCTTCATAAACAACAACGTGTTTAGAATCAAGTTACTTCCTCCTAGGAATTTCTGGCAGGATGAGACCTTCAGAAAAAGCAAATTGTATGGGACAACCCTTGCCAGTCCCCACTTTCCCCACTGAAGAACGCATCTTCTGCAGCATGTGCTGAAGACCTGCAGGACACAGCACCAAATCCAGAAGATGCAAGGGGTCGTTCCACAGGCTTTATGAATGTTTTCTTTCCAAATGCAAGCTCTGACATGGCTTGCAGGCCTCCCTCTTCACTTTTAAGAGCAGCTGCAGCAAGTCACTGCAAGCACCTCACTTAAAAAGCTGTGCTATTTCTCTGGAGAACTTCTCCTTAGCTGCTGCTGGATGCTTAAGAGGAGGAGACAAATCCTTCCCAGAACTGGCTCCGTGTGAGTTCTAGGCCTTCTAAATAAACTGCGAGTGTGGCAAAGAAGTAGATTTTCCTTTCTCCTGGAAGCACATCTTAAGGTAGCATCTGGTCACTTTAAAATAGGATTGTTAATTATTCCTTGGGTTCTTAAAACTCAGTAAATGCCCAGACAGCTTAAAAAATGAACTATTGAAATGCAGCCCACTTGAAATTCTTGGATTAATTTACTGTATCAACAAAAGTTGCATGGGGGAATGTGGAAACGACCACAAAGAAATTCTTCATCTTTAAGATTTAACATCCTGTATTCCACATGTTTCTCATGGTTTGGACCCACTGACTTCCTGGGACATGAGTAAATACATGCTGCACTACAAGAGCAGGTCTGTAGAGCAAAATAGCTGGCGCTGAGGATACGACATCCATACAACACCCAGTTCAAGGAGGGGACCACCTCAGAGAAAGTCTAGCAGTCCAGCTGCGTGGACAGGACAGCCTCCAGTGGCTGCAGCACAAGAAGTGCTCCCCCAGTACACACCATCCCGTTCCTTCTCCCCAAAGGGATGCAGTTTGCATACTCCGAGGCTAAAAGGGTAATGTAGATGTAATTTAGGCTAGCTTCGTTATGCGTGAGCACTTCTCTTCCCTAAACATCACTCATCTGCTTGTGACATGCCAACAGTCTTGATCCAGCTGTGTTCCCGTGCATTGCCTGCCTGCATCTGGTCGCAAAAGGTCCCAGCAGCTGCAGTCATCTCATCCACATGCTTGTGCTTCTGCCTCAGTATCGACCTGCTCTGTAAAATGTTTTAAATTCTATGGCTTAAAAAAGTGTCAGACTGAAGCTGTGGGTCTCCAACAAAAAGTTATTCCTTCCATCAGAAAGAAAAAGCACTCTGAGTAAAGAAAGACTGAAAGACCAAAGTGACTGTGAGACTGAACACTCCCCCATTATGTACATGACTGCCAAGTACTAAGATAGTGACTTTGAATTCTCTGAGCTAACCACAGGAAAACTAGAGCCCAGCTTTGCATACACTCGTGTCTCCACGTGCCTGTCTTACACTCCCCAGTGACTGCTGCAGGGATGGATTTCTGCCTTTCTAGTTCCCCTTCCTCTCTCCCTGTCCTTTTCTACCAGCTTCACACCACCGAGCTTCCTTCAGAGAACGAAAAACAGCGAAATAATTTGCTCCTCTATTACTGAGTTACAACTCACAACTAAGGACTTTTAGGCAGAACTAAAGATAGATTCTGGTTTTCTTACTCACAAGCAGTCCCCTTGCAGTCAACAGAATTGTTAATGCAAAACATTTACAAGACATAGAGATAGAAATAAAGGATTATTCTGTAAATACTTTCAAATTCTCCATTTCTGATGCTGGCTCATAGTTTTGCACATAACTAACATCATTTTTATTTTTCTTCATCTTAGCACACAAATACATGGCAAATAAATGTTAAGGTTGGTGGTTTGTTTTTGTTTTTCTTTTCTCTAAACCAATATTCTGTTTACATACATCACTCTTTTATAACCTGAGAGAACTTTCCACCCATAGGCAACTCTGAAGTGCCTGACAGACTCCCAAGGGTATTTAGAAAGATTTTGCAGGGGAGCAGTGCTGATGTGAGGCTTGCAACAAGACAGAGCAGCAAGAATTACCTTCTTTGTAAAGAGGTGATGATTTAAAGGCACCATTTTGGCATATCCAAAGCGCAGGAGAGTTCTCATCATCAACCCATCCTCCAACAAGATGTACAGGTGGTGCAGAGGGAATTACAAAGCTTAAGAATTCAGACAGTGTTGTGTACATTAAATAAAGAACATACAGTACTTCACAGTGTGCAGGAGAAGAAATCTTCCTTCCAAAAGAGACCTGTCACCTTGACAAAGATATATTGTCTGTATCGCATGAATGTCTGCAACACCACTTAAATACAGAACATATAATGAGTCCTGCAGTTATACTGGAGGAAACGTCCTGGTTTATTTTTCCTACAAGGCCTGATTCTTCTCTGCCTTGTACTAGTGCAAGGCAGGAGTCACTCCCTTGAAGTCCTTGGTGTTAAATAGACATTTTCAAGATCTGAGCTTCAACAGTTTTCTTCAAAAGAAAAAAACCAAACCTGCAGCCCATCCAGTTTAGCTTCCCTTTCAGTCAGAATCACAGTTATCACTTGGGTTTGAACTTCATGGACAATTATAAAATCCTCTCCAGCCAGTGTGGCTATCCCAATCCTTGACAGCAAGCCATTAATTTATGCCCCAAGCTATGACCGAAGTACCTTACGTACAAACAGGAAATCAAGAACTATCTTCTCCCCATTTTCAAAACAGGATTGACTACTTTTGTGGTCTTCTATGACTGTACTAGTATTATGTCCAACCAAGTCACTTGTAAATAGATCAACAAATGAACACCACAGCCTGGAAGTGGTAATAGGACAGCAATGTTAAGCATTTTCATCCATACAAAGAAGGCGTGGATGAAAAAGAACAGTGGTTTGCTCTAAACCATGTATGCAAGAGTACAGGACAAGGTTCTCCAAAGCGTTGGGTACCCTTAGCTCTTGTTTGCCTAAATGGGATCTGAATGTGCTCAGGATTTATGCATGGCCCTTCCCTAAAGAATCAGCACACTCTCCACAGGAGAATGAAAGTTAAAAGCCCACCTGACTGCTAAAACCACAGTGCCAAGAAATATGCCTTCCATTAATTTTGAGACTGTGAAATGACACCTATTTGAAATGGACAGGAAATTTAAATACTTTTTCCAAGTAATTTTTTTGCTTTAGTATCCTACTGAGAACAATTTAACCTCAGATGCTGGAAAATCCACACTTTATTACAAACTGGGAATTTTCTTTGTGTGATGAGTTGCTTTTGCACACATTAACTGAGATTTCATGATTCCCAGTGTAGCAATTGGGTTAAGTAAGCACCTGCACTGCAAGAGCTCCAAACCTGACCGGAGCAATTTATGCTTATTTGTTGGTTATTGACAGTTAGTTGAAGCACAAACTGTGGGATAATCAATTCCACTTAGCCCCTATCCCACGTTTTAAGGACCCAGGTATTATTTAAAGTTTGTATTTACACTATTTGGGCATTAGGGAACTGACATCTGGGCGTTAGGAGTCAAAAGTCTTACATGGTCAGATACAAAGGCAACCAGTTACGCCTTTTAGTAAATTCTCGTAAACAGTGGCCAAACAACAAAATAATTAACCCCAGTCCCAGCGTAAGGTAACTAAAATGATATTACATGTTTAAAATCTTCAACCTCCTCTTGCAACACAATACCATTTGCAGTGGGTCTGTCCCTGCTGTAGCATAATTCAGTTGTGGTGTAAAGAAGATAAACACCTTTAACTTCACCTGGGTTGTATCTGCTTGCACTGGCACTAAATTTCCCATGTGAGTTCCTGTGTGTTTATGTGCATTATGGTAGACCAGGATGACAAAGACACATATCTCAATGTTGCAGTTAGATTAGAACGAATGTTATCTATCAGGATACAGAAAATCAGGCAAATACCTGATTACTAAATACCATAACGTGCAGGAGAGAAAGGGATGTTTTAGAAGGACTCGTAGTGATAAGACAAGATGTGATGGCTTCAATCTGGAAAAGGGTAGATTTAGATTAGAAATTAGGAAGTTCTTCACTCTGAGGGTGGTGAGGCACTGGAAAGGGTTGCCCAGGGAAGTTGTGGATATGTTCAAGAACAGGTTGGATGTGGCTTTGAGCAACCTGGTCTAGGGTCAGATGTCCCTGCCTGTGGCAGGGGGATTTGAACTAGAAGATCTTTAAGGTCCCTTCCAACCCAAACTATTCTGCAATATCAAAAGAAGCATCAAAGTGGGTATTAGCATGTTTCTTCCAGTGAAACCTTGTCATGACTCTCACTGTGTGGAAACAGCAGTGTCCTGACATTTCAAACATTTGTCTTTGCTTCTTCTGTGCAACTCTGTCAGTGCAAACAAAAAGCAGAGCAACCCAAAACATGTTACATCCACTCAGAACAAGTGGTTGGTTGGATCACTGTACATCTACGTAGATACTACTTCTTCCTCCATTAATCAGTAAAGCAGATTCACACTCAGGGAGATAAAATTTTCACTTGCTTTTCCTTGATCAGCTGTAGCAGGAACAAAACCTGCTACCACTAGAGATCAAGAAATAACTTTGTTAAGAAGATATCAAAGAAATTACAAAACCTGCTACCACCAGAGAGTAAGAAATAACTTTAATGAGAAGATATCTGTGGCCCATTCCCAGCAGACTAGTGATGTTGCTACAGTGACCATATACTCAGTGTGACAGGCTAACAAGAAGGGACAAGACCCATTTTTCAGCAGGGCAGCCCTACCCTGTTCCTCAACACTTTAACTTTAAAGGTATCTTGGACAATAGCACAAAGACTGTTTTCTATCCCCAGTCTTGTTTTCAGTCAGTCTTATCCCCTGGTAAATAATCCCAGGTTTACATTCCAAAAAACACAGATGAATGTTAGAATGGACTCTGGATAACATATTACCTAATGCTGTTCAAGACTAGGAGAATTACCTGCTGGAAATTATCTCGTTCTTAATGAATACCACAAGGTTTCTGCTAAACAGACGTCCTTAGCCAGTCTAGAGAGATTCTACCTTGGATCACGATTAATTGCTTGGATTTCATAAGGTGCACCAGATGTCAGGCTCAGCAAGTCCTCTTGCTGCTCCAGGAAAACTGCCAAAAATATTGTCTGGCTATATTCCAGGGGACTGACTTCATGCAGCAGCAGGATAACAGTCACCAGTCGTCCTATAAAGGTTTTCATTTCAATCCTTTTTTTTTTCTAAATGGTGAGAACTATAGATAAACAGGAAACTGAAGAGGTTTTTGTGCCTAGAGGGATACGCACCTACCAAACTTAATTCAAGCGTGGCAAAGGATATTTAAGATCCTTCACCTGAGGTATGGTATAAACACTGGCCATGAAGAAAAACAGACTGGGAAGTGAGTAAGATGGTTTAATTACTCCAAATCAGACATGAATTAGTGCCTTTGACTGTCTTTTGTCTGCTTGGAGAGTTAATTTCTGAAATGGCAATATAAATTATTGTAGCCCTTTAACTGTAAGATCTCTTGCTGCCTAAGGTCAGCTCTCATCAAGCTGGCAAGTCTCTCTGGGAGAGCCCACCTGGGCTGCTGGGAGAAAGCTGCCCACCCTTTCCATCTCAGCAAATGGTGGTGGCAGCTCAAAGCTGAGACAGGCAGAAAGGCAGGTAGGAATTTGTTATGACAACAGAACGCTCTGTTTTGTTTGTCTTCTTTACCCAAAAATATGGTGTTTTTTCACTTTTATGGTTCAAAATTAGGTGGTTTATGTCTAACTGCTCTCCAAAGTTTGGTACTGACATTTCTGGAGATGGATACAGATTCCATCCCATCTGTCTTTTCTTGTACCAAATTAAAGCTGTTTGTAACAGCAAGAACCAGGCCAATGTCCTGTTTCGGAGGGTAAAAAGGAGAGTAGGATTTAGTTAGATAAAAATGTAGGACACACAAGCAGCATCCAAGGCAGGTGTAGGGAACTAAGCAAAATTAATATTTTTTACCATTGCATAGTGACAGCTTCTTACACCAGAATAAGAAAGCCTGTTAGGAAGAAGGGCTGGAAAGGAAGGGTGCAGAGGGCTGCTGGTATGGCTGCTAAGTCTTTTTTGCAGTGGTTTAAAATGGTTTACCTTGGATTAAAACCAACGCAAAGGGTAACTAGAGACCACGTCCACATGCACACATGTGAGAGCTGAACTCTAGCTAGACAGATCTGGCCAGATGAGATAAAATGTTCCTCCCAGACCTCCTGGTATTTTTTAGCTCATGAGTTTGTCTTTGGGACTTCAGGCTGGTTTAGCCCTGGAGAGCTTCAACCATCTGTAAGTAAGTTTGTCACTGGAGAATTTGCTGTAGGTAAAACAATGGGGAAAAGATGCTTGGAGAAAAGTAGAAATGCCCTCACTGGAGAGCTTGCTTTCACAGTAGAAAAGTCATCCATTTCCTCTAATGTTCATGACTCATTTACTGGACTGAATTATTTTTAGTTTAGGTGGTTGTTAAAGATGGGATTATAAGAAGTAAATGTATGCCTGACTGCTATTCCAACCACTTTTCCTTGACACTGTGAATTGATATTGCAGGTATCATTAGATGGTTTGTACTCTGTGGGGTAGAGAGGTCTGTTAATAAAAATATGCTTTATACCCAGCCTTCATGTCAGCCTTTTCTGGCTCATTTATGGTTGACTTTAAGGTATTTGATTTTTTTGAGAAACATTCAAAAATACTCATTGCCTTTTCAGCTGAAACAGGAACTTTCTATGACTTAGGTCTCTAAGAAAGAAGGAAGATGCCAAGGGAATTGAGCATGTCATTCTACAGTTACCCAGACATATTAAGCCTGTCTGTACATTTCAGTAGACATCAGCTGATAGGTCAGTATGGAAGGGCCATAAAAAATTAAAGCCAGTAATCTACCCCTTTAGAAAGGTAAGCAGCACTTAACCATGCTAAAGGATTGCACTCCAATTTACGACTCCGAATTTTTAGCCATTTTACAGTGGGCTTACTGTAGGTTTTCAGTATGTTGTTTTAGACTGGTGGTAAGAAAAATAAGTAGAAATATTTATATGTGTATGGTTAACTTGAATTCCTAGCATCTTGGCTTTCCACTAATTCTTGCTATCAACATTTTACCTCATACTTGTTTGTTGATCAGTCAATCGTTGTAATACCAAATAAAAATGGAAGAAAATTCTAGTTGGCATCTAAGACATTGCTCATTTTTTAAGAGAGCTGACTGGCCTTTCAGATTTGCAAGGAACATAAATCAAATTGATTAACTGATTGGAATATGTTATTGCTTAACTTCCATCAGGAAAGACAATTGCATAATTAACACAAATGAGCTATTTTAAAGAGTTGGTTTTGCATTCCTATAAATAAGATTACAAATGCAGTTAATACAAATATTTTAACATTTCTCCCAAAGCTGCATCTCTGCAATGGCTGTCTGCAACTGAAGCATACAGTGCTTCCATGGACCACATTTGATACTTCACTGACCACAAGCCCATGAGTGACAGACAATAATTCTGATCTAGTCCACGTTCCTGTCCCAAGACACAACCAACAGCATCTGCACTGTTTCCCAACTTGGTGCAAATACCCAATTTTTGAGCAGTGATTTCATGTAACACTACCGTGTGTATAAATACTTGTGCTAATACCATTCAGAAGGCTGAGATCTCTCCTTCTATAGGACAGGACCAGCATTTGCATCTGCAAGTCATTTGTGTATCTCCTGCTGGATTCCTCAATAACTTCAAGAAGCTCTAGAGGCATCTTTCTTTCTACCTATGGCAGTCATCAATCAGCCTGCTGTCGAGATTGATACCAATAGTATATGTAGTGCTGTAATTATTTGAACAGATATTCTGTTGAATTTCTGGATTAAACTGCAACATGAAACCATGCATATTTAGTGAACTAATCTAGATTATAGATCTCAGGTTTAGAAATACAGTACTAAGATTCTAGACTTGAGAAACATTTTCTACAGGACACATTCAGGTTACCTTGGAGTCCTAGCCTTTAAAACCCGAGTTAGTTTGTGGCTGGGCAGAAAGAGCATTCCTTTTTCACAGCTGCAGATCTTCGAGGAAATCGGTTTTGTTCAAGCTCACTTTCAAAATATTCTTAGGTTGGCAATTCTTTGAAAATAAACTGCGGTGTGATAAAAGGAGACTGTAGTAGAAACTTGAATAAAATCATAACTAAAATGTCTACTAACAAATGATTGACCCCCTAGTGAGGAATAAAGTGCAGTGGCACATTCTCTCAGTGGCAACAAAAACTGCAGTCATAGTTTTAAAATCTGATAGAACACTGTCATCTGGTGGCAATTTGAAGAGAGTACAAACAGACTTTAAGCTGTTTTTTGTTCCACGGGCTTCTTCCATTTGAAGAGGTTTATTTTAATAATCAATTAATTTGTTTCAAATTATCTAGAATTCATCCCAAGTTCTGGATTGGTCACATCATTACAAAGGAAGCTTGGCATCACAGATCCTGCTAGTTAAGCCAGAAATAAGTTACCACAAATTACAACTTACTTTGGAAACAATTTCATAGTATTTCAGTTCTGCAGACTGTCACGGGCTCCTGCAGCCACTCAGCCAAGAGATCCTACTGGGCACAGAGCAAATTTGTGCAGAAAGTTCAGAGGAAGATGTGGAAGTGATTAGAACTCTAACAATATGAAAAATTTGCATGCTACATGCAGGCTGTTTCTTACTTAGCAAACTGCTGTGCAGGCATCTGTCTTGGCAATTCAATCAATAAGTGTGACTGGGAAAACTCACATAAATATTTTTAACCAAGAAAAAACAGCCCAGCCATTTGAGTTTTCTAATGGTAGGGAGATGCTATTGTTGGAAATATTTCTGGTTTCTAGTGTCAGAGAATTATTTGTCAGAAGGAAATCAGTAAGCCTCCGTTAAGATGTCAGCAGAGAAATTTATGATCAAGTGTGTACCTAAACACCTGTTGTAGAGAGCAAGCCTAGGGCTGTACAATGACCCATGCCACAGCCTACATGAACAATGTGTGAGCCTGGAAAAGTCAAGTTTAGGTCCATAATTTGGACAGAAATATGTACAGAATCTTACATATATGTTCCCATCAGCAACAGCTTGCTACCAGGAGCTCCTGCTCCTGTGTTCAGACCTAGAAAGGGGCTCAGCCTCAATTCAGTCTCTCTCTGAGGTTGTCACTGGCCCTGGTGCACACTACTCAGGGACCAACCAGCAGGCCAAATTGGAAACCAGTAGTTTTCTGCCCTCTGGGCCAGTGTTAAAGCCCTAGTGTGTAGGATCCTAGCAAGTTATGGGACTTACTGATGCCTTTTATAGTGTTTTTTGAAGGAACTCAGCAAGAGGTAACAAGTAATAAGACAGGGCAAGAGGTAATGGCTCTCACTGAAGGATCCAGGGTGATGTGAGTGCTCTGAATGCATCACAAAAGCAAAACATACTTGCAGCTCTGACATAATACAAATGCAGGAATGCAAAAATGCAAATGGAAGAAGCCCCACATATTGAAGAGCAATGCCACATACTCAGGACAGCATGGAAATAAGGAGCAGCAGAATAAACAGGGCCAGACATCCAGCTGTGCTGAATGGGAGATGGAAGAGAACCAGGATGGAGGAGCTTCAAGCCAGCCAATTCTGTAATGAAAAATCTTTTGAGAACTTAAAGGAATGATAGACTATTACCTGTAGATTGATTAAAACAAGCTTCGGTTCTAAGCATTTGTAGTTAGTTCTCTCTTGCCACAACAGAACAGATAGGGAAAACAATTGTTGTGGACTAGAACAAGCATCAGAGAGTTAGTCTCTAGATTTTTATTGGGGTAGGATAAATGCCAAGGTTCTTATTTGGTTTCTATTCATGCAAACTTTTGCTGCCTGGAATTAGAGGCTTGTGGGACAGGAAGAAAGATAACTAGATAAATTAGCCCTATATTCCTATTTTGAATTTCTGCCCTTGACACAGGATTGTTTGCTGACAACTAAATCCACTTTGGTAGGCTTAGGTAGTTATTATTAAAGGTCTGGTCAGTGCAGGGATACGGGAGGAAGGGGAGTTACATAGTTTATCATTTGATAACGGCTCTTGCAGGATCACCATATTTTTCATTAGCAAGAATTGCTTTAAGAATTTGTATTTAAATTTCCCTGCTAATGATGAAGCTGGTAAGGTTCCAAAGCAAGGTCAATTATACACAGTACAGATCTGTTACCTCTTTTCCTGGAGAAAAGGAGGATGAGGGGAGACCTTATTGCTCTCTACAACTACCTGAAAGGAGGTTGTATCACGGTGGATGTCAGTCTCTTTTCCCATGTAGCAAGTGATAGGACAACAGGAAATGGCCTCAAGTTGCACCAAGGAAGGTTTAGATGGGATATTATGAAAATATTCTTCACAGAAAGGGTTGTCAAGCACTGGAACAGGCTGGTCAGGGAAGTGGTGGTGTCACCATCCCTGGAGGTATTTAGAAGATGTGTAGATGTGGAACTTATGGACATGACTTAGTGGCGACCTGGCAGTGCGGTGGTTAACAGTTGGGCCAATGATCTTAAAGGTCTCTTCCAGTGATTCTATGACTCTAGGAATACAATCTGAATGATTCACCTCTTTACATTTAACCCTTGAATCTTGAGCAGGATGGCAGAGGAGAACAGCTTCCAGCATGGAAGTGAATTTAAAATGCCGGAGTAGTGGAGAAGAAATAAATCACAGATGGAGAAAGAGGAGAAGAAAAAATCAGATCCCTGTCTCCAGACAGATGGAGAGGGGAAAAAGATGCATTCAACAGCTGGCTGTCTTTACAGGTGAAAAAAACACATTGTTGACTGCCATCAACAATGATGACCACAGCAGCCAGTCTGCGAGCACAGGGCTGGAAACACTCAGGAATGTTCCAAAACTGAACTCAGTCCACTGACAGCATCAGGAACTGTAAACAAAGACATGTTGACAGATCCTGTTACTTGTCCAAAATGTGCAAGGTCACGTTCAATCGCTGTTCCTGAAGACAAACTAATTAGTGGTGGAGCAGCATTTGATAGAAAATATGCAGGAAATTGAACGAAATTTAGGCAAAACCGTCCTGCCTGGAACAAGAGCAATAGGCTGGAAAAGTCGAGCATTTGTTCACAGCTGTATGCCAAACACAGATAAGGTCTCAGGTAACTTAAGGAAAGCATGTGAAATATGTACATGAACTGGCTGGAAGTTGGGAGCTCGTGCGTGTGTTTTGTTTTGTTTCAAAACAAGCTCTTCAAGCGAAAGAAAAGAAAGTTGCAAAAACAAGCTCGGGATACACAGGAAAAAAAAACAGATGAAGGATCCTTCATACGTGAGAGAGGCAAGCAACTTTTTCTTGCCTCGACTAAGAAAACACAGTAAACGAAAATGAGATTTTATATGTCCATAATATTGATGTTAGTATAATCAAGTGAAAAAAAAAAAAGCATTTATAAAACTTGGGAAGGCATCCACCATATAGTTGCTGACAGTCTAAAAGCCTGTATGCATGTAAAGCCAGCAATAGAGCTCTGGCATACGTGCTAGATTAGAAAGACTCCTTTACTTTAAATTACTAGCAAGAACAATAAAAATAAAAAGACTAAAATTCAAATCAGCATAGACAGCACAGAAATTAATACGTGCAGGTGAAGCACATGAATTCAATCTAATGATGTTGAACTGAGGTCAAAACAAGCCTCCCAAGAGGTGTGAAAAAAGTAATCACACTCTCAAAAGCTGCTTAAAGTTTCCTACAGTGTATTACTTTCTGAGATAACAAAGCCAGGTAAATTAAGAAACTAACCAAGTTGTGACCAGGACATCAACTGCTTTTATATATCTTGTTTACCCAATGTTTTGCTTATATGACTGTCCTGGTTTCACCTAGAACAGAACTAATTCTGTTCAGTGATTTTACTTTTCAGCTAAACCTCTTCTAAGTGACTGCACTTTCTGAAGTTAGCGGCATGTTTTCACAGACAGTGTCTGCTTCCAGCAGTGAAAATGCTCAATGGTTACAGTTACTACCAAGGACAGGTGTGCAGAAAGGCTTTTGCTTATACTTACTCCTACAGAAACCAAAGTCACCACAAAATCTTGTGTATCACTTTGGCAGTGGCATAAAGTAAAAAGCCACAGCTGCAGGGAGGAGACAGGAGAGGTGGCCCTAAACTGACCAGTGAGATATTCCTTATGATATACATCCTATTCAGTATAAAGCTGAGGGAGGACAAGGGCCAAGCTCTCTTCTTCAATGGCCGCCATCCAAGGAAGACTCCATCCCTTCTGCCTTTGATCCCAAGCCTTGTGCTCCTGAATCCGGTTCCTGAAACTAGTTCTTGAATCCAACTCCCAAATTCTGTTCCCATCTGCCACCGAGTCCAGTCTGGGTCTTCTCCAGTGCCTGCTCCACAGCAGCAGTGGTGCCTGTGATGTCATTGCTGTGGGCAGGATTGGGTGTTTGGTTTGATATGGGCTAGGGAAATCTTTGGATATA
>WUAM01000260.1:859924-923334 GCA_024336885.1 Actenoides hombroni | reverse complement strand
TTATTATTGTTTTATTAAAGCTGGTTTAGTTTTCTTTTCCAATTCATAAGTTTCTTTCCCTTATGACCTTTTTCTTCCCTTTGGGAAGGGATAGGAGTTAATAGAAAGCATCTGTAATTTATCTAGTGGTCAGCCCAGCCCTCACCCTTGACAATACCCACTTTGGCAGAGAGATTGCACCCAATCTCCAAGTACCTTCACTAAATTGATAATTTGTCCAGAGCCAGAATCGTTACTACTTTATGATGGTTTCTTATTTATATTTTTTACATTAAGGATAACTGTGTGTATGATGCACCTATGGAGTCCACAATATTAAATACTAGTTGGAAGGCATCAGCTTCTGTTGGGACTGTAAACATTGCAGCCTAAACAACCACCCTTAACCCTTGGCTCTCTCTTTTGCCAGAAAACCTTCCCATGAGATACTTGAATAAAAGAGTTATATGCCAGATATGAAGAACATGTTGAGCCATATTAATATAACAAACTCAACACTGCACCAAGGTTATCTTCCTTCTTCACTGTATTACAACATAATTCTTGACAAACAACACGATTGCTGTCGTTGCAGTCAATTCAACAGCAGATTTTGCCTTTCAGAAAACTGAAGGGTTTTTTTTTCCTCTCTGTTAAGGTTTTATTTGATTTTCCTTGCACGTTTAAATCATTTAAGTAGTATGACTTCCTTTGATCACAGAGCTCTTCACATCAAAGGGAAAAAACTCGATCCTTTCTGCCAAGACTATACCCTATCTGCTCCCCATTCACTGCAGTTTACTTGCCACCAATTGAAGAGGATTTTTACATAAATAAGTATATACATGTAGTCTGTAAGAACATTCTCACAGCTCTAGAACTGCAAGAGTACTGATTTCTTTTTAGGGGCTTCATATTTGTCACCTGAGCCAGCACTGCCACCAGCCCAAGCATGGGTGTATACCACACCTTAAGGACTTTGGTCCTTCGTTCGAGTATCTGGCAAAGTAACCAGATGCAATTGACTCAGAGGCATTACTGATGGTAACAAAATACAGGCTTGCCGTGTGATCATGGGATAGCTCTGGTTGGAAGACACCACAGGAGGTCTCTCCTCCAGTGTCCAGCCTCCTTCTCAAGCAGAGCCAGCTGTGAGATCAGACCAGACTGCTCAGGGCTTGATTCAGTCAGGTCTTCAGAACCTCCAAGGATGGAACCTGCCTGCTCCCATCCTTAACTGTCCTCATGAGGTTCCTTATATCCGTTCAGATATAAGTTGACTCCCTCTGAAGCTTTCTCTCCTCCAGGCTGTACAAGCTCTACTCTGTCAGTGTCTTCTCACAGGGCAAGTGGTCCTACATAGCAATCTTGATGGCTCTGCCCTGGACTTGTTCCAGCTTATTAACATCTTTTCTGTACCAGCTGGGGAGGTGGAAGGAGATACAAACCTAGATGTAGTATCCAGATTTGGTCAAACAAGTCCTGAACAGGGGGGATAATCACTTTCTTGCTTCAGGTTATGCTCCTGTTAATGCAGCCTAGGATGTTGTTGCCCTTCTTGGCTGCCAGGGCACGCTACTGCTCATGCCCAGCTTTCTCCCAACCAGTCAATATCCAGCTTGTATCATTGTAAGGGTTTATTCCTTCCCAAGGTTATTTCTTGCCTTTATCCTTGAATTTTTTGACTCAGCCTCTGCCTGACTAGAAGACCTAAAAAAAAAACACCCCAAAAAAACCAATCTCTTAATTATCCAGTTAGAGTACTCAGTAGTGTTGCTTGCATAAGAATTAGTTTTCTTATTGTTGTTCTTCTGAAAAATAACAATTTATGCCAGAATTCCAGTGGCTGTAGATTCAAAACAGAGGATGTACTTCGTGGAAATTTTCCTGCATCAGACAGACATCCAGCTGTACCTAGAGCTGCTCTAGTAAGATATTTTTCCACTCATCTGGTCAAAGTGGAAACCAAAGCTGTTCAATTTTTCACTGCCTTGAGAAGTGATAAGCAAGAGTGCAGTATCTCTTCAGTTTTATACTCCAAGAGACCACACGTTCAGAGTGGCAAGGGATCTTTTTTTGCCTTCATTCCGTATTAACCATAGCATAGTGTATCCAGTCATAAGTACCTTTCAACATCTTATCTTAGAGAGCTGCCAGCTGGCCTGTAGCACTTCAGCTGTATAGGCAGTTTGTCCATAATCCTCTAAGTCATGGGGGAGCCTGGATGCTCCATCCCCTACACACCGAGATATCATGCAAAAAACCACTTCCTTTATGTTTAGTCACAAGTAGGTTAGTCCAGAGAAAAACCTTAAATAAACTTCCTTCTCTATAGTTTGTATTAAGTAAGGGTACTAACACCCTAACATCCCCTAATTGTTACTTTTCTAGTGGGAAGAAGTCTGTGACTGGATTCAATAATGACACTTCAATGCTGTTATTGCAAGGCCATCAATCTCACAGATGAACGACTTCTCCCCATCCTGCCCGTACTTAAGGGGAACAGTTATGTCTTGGAAGACCCTAGGCAGCTAAAATCAGTTCTGTAGTCTGAGAACCTGTTGCTTCCGGAACACCTCATATGAGGGATGCTGGAGTCTATCCTGGAAGTACACCTGACCTAGTGGGGTTCCCAGCAGGAGCTGTGCCTCTGCATCTTAATGGCAGGGAGGAGTCTGTTGGAAAACAGTCAGCTGGTGCCAGGGAACTTTTCCTCCTGCAGAACAAAAGTGCACAGTCGTTGACCGACGGTGAGATTTTACAGACACCAGTGTTAGTGACTCCTCACGCAGAGCAACAACGTGTTAAAAGTTAACAAGCTGCATCTGAAACCCAGATACATGTATTGGTTGGCTAGGTATGCAGGCAGATGTAATCATCAATATAAACAGGCTTCCAAACAACCAAGCTATTAATGATTAAATGTCATTAAATAAGTAATCAATAAGCCACTGTATAGAAGGAGCAGGCAGAAGGGACCATCCGAATGAACAGCAAGTAATTTCTGGGTTTTGATCTCTGAATATTGATCCAGCAGCAGAGATTCTGGCTCACTATATTTAGATCTCAGACACATGATGCTTAAACTGCCATATTCCATGACTAGGGTTGGGAACTTCCAGAAATAATGTCTTAGTACAAAGAATATGTGGATTTAATCAGCTCCTCAACATCTGTTTCATAATATTGCGTAACTTATCTGTGTGGTTCATCAGTTTAGTTTCTCCTCTTTGCAGCAATTGATCAGCCAAGACATTGACAAGTTAATAACCTTGTGTTCTTCTTACTGTACTCTGGAGTGCTTTGTTTTGACTCTTGTGACTAAGCAGATGAATACTGTGATACTGTTTTGCCCTAGGAAAGTGAACTGAAATCCATAATTCCAGCATTTGACGAGATTTATACAAGATGTTTGCAGGAGTCTAAGAGAACTTTGCATCAGAATTAACTTTTCTATTGTTTTAGCCACATTACAATTTACCCTTCCAAATACTCAAAGTGAAAGTTCCTGTCATTGCTTACAAAGGCCACGTCCCTTGATGAGATCCAGGAGCTCTTCATGGCTATCAGAGCTATGCCCTTGCTAGCAGTCACAAGGAAGGCAAGAATGGAAAGGGACTAAGCAGACACCTCCTTTTTCCATGGGTGGGAAACCCAGGCAGACAGCTTGAAGAGAACCAGTTCCCAGGGAATCAGAGCTCACTTACAGATATTTGTCGCTTAAGAAATATTACCTGGTCTTCTGCAAAGCCAAGAATAATCCCAGAATCTAACATGGGAAGATATAACAAAAGCCATACTGTCAGAAGATCAACTATTTCATAGAATATGATCACTTCAGCACTGTCAAGCAGTAACAAGTAGTTGAGAACGTTGTTTCAGATTAAATTGGCATGGCATGCTTATTAATATCATTAGTCACAAAATCTCCATGGGACCTGCATGCGGTTTGACATCCCATCTGAATGTCACTGGCCGTACAGACAGGGAAACTACCTTGTCAAGACTGACAGAGTATGAGCATCTCTTCTCTCTGCCAGTATCTGTTAGGATTAAAGAGACAAAAACACAACGTGTCAGTCTCTTTTCCCATGTAGCAAGCGATATGGCAACAGGAAATGGCCTCAAGTTACACACTAGGAAAAATTTCTTTACCCAAAGGGTTGTAAAGCACTAGAACAGGCTGCCCAGGGAAGTGGTGGTGTCACCATCCCTGAAGGTATTTAAAAGCTGTGTAGATTTGGCGTGTAGGGACATGGTTTAGTGGTGGACTTGGTAGTGTTAGATTAATGGTCAGAACTGAAATCTTAAAGGTCTTTTCCAACTTAAATGATTCTAAGATTCTATGATTAAGCTTTGCTTGCCAAGCAAAGCCCCATGAGGTATCTCCTGTCATCTCAGAGTATGAATGACCCTTAGGAAGCAGAAACAGCACAGTAGTTACAGACCAGTATTTATGTAGATCTAGTATATAGCTCAGCTGTATACTTCCAGGACAAGGTTTGCCACTTGGTATAGCTAAAACCCTCCTCTCCTCTTTCCCCTGTATCCCCAGAAAAGAACACCACCAAGCACAGTATCTTTGCAGGTTTACAATCTGGAGTCCAGCACATTGCTTTGGATATAGGGTCAAAAGGGTTCTTGTACACTTTTAGATCACTTAACTGAGGGTTGCAAAAGACCATATGCAAATAAAAGCACAAGATGGCGTTTCAGTCAAGTTAAATGATAGAAGTTTAAATAAAAAAACAAACAAAAAACCCAAGCAAACAAAAAAAACCCCACCAAAGAAAAACAAAAAACAAAGATTTGTTCATACATTGCATAATTCATCGGCAGAACTTGTGGCCAAGCAATTAACAAGATTCAAGAAACTGGATATTTATATCCAGAACTTCCTTTTGTTACAGTGACTAAATATTTTACACTATTACAATCTCCAGTTCAAGATTTAAGCTAAATCCAAGGACCAAAATGAGACTTTAAATAACGCACATCAGCATTTCATACACCTTCCTGTAGATCATTTGTACTGGCTTACAATGCTACAGAGAGGAAAATAAGTGCACAGAAGTGAAAGCACTTCTCAGCTTTGTGCAAATAAGGAGCAGGACAGAGGAGTTAATTTTCAAACCTCTACTCTAACCATTTCTTAAAAGCAACTGAAGTGCTATAATGCAGTTCCACACAGAAAATGATTGACTGAGGGTCTATTTCCAGCCTGGTTTATGTGCAGCTTGTGCTGAAGTCAGACTTCTGCAGATGTCACATTACAGTGTGTTATGCTACACACAAACTAGCCTTCTTATTCCCTAAGTCCTCTATCTACTTTTTCTTCCTGTTACCTTTTAATATCAAATTAAAAATACAGCTGCTTTATTAACTTTTCCACACTATGACATTTCAGCCTAACTTGTCCTTTCAAAAGGGAAGGCGTTCAGAAAATACACTGTGCCTGTGTTCCATACATCACTTAAGGCTTTTGAAAGTTACCTGCAAGTGCAGAGAACATCATGTGAATCTTTCTGGCCTACACATAGGAAGAGCAGCAGCAAGACTTTACAGTATCCTGACAGACAAGCAGGCTTTTTCAGCTCAACAAAACACCACAGCTTGCTTGGACAACCTTGCCCTGAGCATCTCATCCAAAGTGTCTGATTCTTGACATCCTGATGAGATGAGTTGAGTCAATTCAGCTGGTCACTCTGCACCACCACTGGATTACAGCTGTGGCACAATGCTACGAGCACACCTTCTATTCAGGATCACATGGTGTCCAGGTGTGATTAGAGCTGAGGATGGAACAGTTGCTAATCAAACTTCACTTACAGAGGCTTTATTTCTCCAAAGAGTTATGCAGACTTTATCCACTGGAGCTACAGTTCAAAACTCAAAGGCTCAGGCCTGTGAGAAATTACGAACCCACTTAATGAAGGTTGCTAAGTGCTCCTAGATAAACCATAACAACCTGCCTAGCAGAATCCATAAATACTTCTGCTGCCAGTTGTATGCAACTCTAAGAAGAATGAGAACTTAAAGGAGCAGTATATCCCAAAGAGCATGACGATCAGAACATAGTATTGCTATTGCCAATAGTAAGGAGGACAAACTCTTAACATGCAGCTCTTTAAAAGGAGCAAAGAGAGGGGTCAATGTACCATACAGTGCTTTGAAGCCAGCTTCAAAAATGGATGACAGCTGGCAAACTACAAGTCAATTTATGGTTTACAGCAGGTGTAAATCATACTTTTTCCTCACCTTTTATAGCTTCCAATGGGATACAGCTGGTTTCTGAAGCCTTCAAATTGATCCAGTCCCTGAGAATTGAAGACATGCAAACTTAAGGTGTATGGGCTCAAAGCTTTGACTTCATCTGTCTCCGATCAGCTGGAGCAGTACAGTTTTAATTAGCATGTGAGTTCCTAAGGGAAATAAGGCCCTTTATAGTTCTTATTTCACTGAACACTGCATGCCAGATGCTATGGAAACCCATACGATCTCTGCTAAAAATAGGAAAAGAAAACAGAAGAACAGAAGCCACAATAGGATCCTGGAGCTTTCTGCTTTTCTACTATTTAAAAAAAAAAAAAAAAAAAAATTTAAAAATTAGGTATGCTTACTCAGTTTCACAAAAAGAACTAGTTACTTTTCACCGATTTTAAATTTTAAGGGCTAAGGGCTTATATGTCCCTTTTCAAACAACTAAGTGCAGAGCCAGACAGCTGTGCACAGCATGCAGGAGCTTATGGGACACTCTCTTGAGGATAAAAGGTCCTGTGTCAGATTTTGTCAGCTGGCTCCATATTTCCATTTTGACTGGTAACAGACACTGTATATAGCACAGAAGTACCCCGAGGTCCCATGAGCAAGTCAGACCATCCTGGTCACGATCTCAGGGCTCACATACCCCGAGCACTGACTTAGTGAACTGTTCAGGGCACTACTGGGCTGCTTTGCCTTGTTTGAGATCTTGAACAGTCAGAGAAGTCTCATCCCACTACACAATACTCAATACTCCAGTACTCATTCTGCCACAGCAAGAGGATAAATCTGTCCCAGCACGTCTACATATATAATTTCTTACACTGCTCTTAGGTCTATAAGGCCCTGATGAAGTTGATTCTAAAACAGTTCCTTTTCTGCCCTTGATATAGTTTATTGGGAGGAAAAGAAAAAACAACACCAAAAAACAACAACAACAAAAAAAACCCCAAAAACACACAAACAAAAGCAAAACAAAACACAAAAAAACCCACCAAACAAACCAAACCAAACAAACCCCAACAAAACAGCAAGAATAAGCTAAAGAAGTTGCAATTCTATTATACAGTATGTAGCTGCATGGAGTGGAAAAGTAATTTGGAAAAAATTCATGACTGAGATAGAGTCCTTATCTTCCACTTCTATTATAAACTACTCCAGATGATTTGTGTATAATGCGAGTGTATTCATTTGGTTCAGAACATTGAAGCATGTTGCCCAAAATGTGTACTTCAGGAAAGCAGAATGTTATAGCACATACTGAAGTTGCCCTTGGTATGATTTTTGTCCATTTCTAAGCCAAAAGCTACACGCACACAGAAATTCTCACACAGGCTAACAGAGAAAAAAGTACAGTCTCTACAGACAAAACATCTGGTTGAGCTACCTGCTCTCAGAGCCAAGAGAAATTGCTAATGGTGAAACGATTATGTTTCCCCTGCCTGGGGAAATGCACAATACAAACATCCACAGCAATAAAATGCACTGCCATCCTGGAGAAAGCTTCTCATTGACAAAGGAGGACATCTCACCAAGACAGGTATTTTGTCAACTGTCCTTAAGCAATTTCCAATTACTTTTAGTATTCAAGCACACTTTATTAGTATTAAGTATAATTTAGGTGCCATCTACATCTAATCCAAACTTGCGTGCTCCAGTTCACTTCTGGTGAATTGGGAAGAAGGTGCTTGGGTTGCTTCAGAAGAGTTCACTTGCACAGGATCCTGTAACCCAGTGCAGTAAGTTCATCTCTCTCATTTCCTCAGCCACCAGCCACAGAAGCTACTGACAGCAATAGGGTGATATTGCTCTCTACTGTGACAAGTGCACTTGACTCCATTGACCAAATTAGCAGTAGTTTGGTACAGGTTGCAAAGGAGGCAAAGGCCTGAGCTATAGCCAGGCTAAGAACTCCAGACAACCCATGAAGGAGCACAGTGACCCACTGAGGGCTTATGCATATGATCTTCATTAACACATGAAAAGCGAGTGGCTCCTCTAAGACTCATTCATCAAGGAACAGGGAAAGTTGTGGGTAAGAGAGGTCTTGTGCATACCTTCCCATTATGTGCAATTTGACTACAAGCCAACCACTTTATTCCATAAATATGACCACCTAAGTGAGACTTCTTTGAGTTGTCCCTGCTAGGCAGTATGGCTGCATGTGGGCGATCTCCCCTTGAACTAGGACAACTCTCAAGGTCACTCCTTGAGGCAACAAGACCTTTTACCAACAACAGATCACTGGAAGAGCCCAGTTGGAGTGCTCACTGAGTTGCAACTGGACTGCATGCCAGGTGACTTTCCCCTTGAGCAGTGATGCCTCTCAAGGTTTGAGATTCCTTACCCAAACCTAAAAGATCTTTCCTTACCCAAGGAGGATATATCCCTTATTCACAACAGATCCCCAGTAAGCAACTGATAGCATACTGAATTAATGTTAATGAAATCCATGTGCCTAATTCCATTAGACATAAACCATTGACAGAGTCTATGACTAAGTTTGGATCAAACTGCACCTTGACTCCTCTCTGAAAAGGAGTTTAGAAAGCAAAGGAGTCCATCCTGAACCTCATGAGTCAACAGGAGGCTTTCCTTACCCTTTGTATTAATTCCATTAGGCATAAAGTGTTACCCAAGTCTAAGATTAAGTTTGGACCTAGTCACACCTAAGCTCCATCAGGAGCTTAGAAAGCAAGGGGGTCCACTCTGAATCTCGTGGCTCAATGAGAGGGTCTCCCTTACCCTTTTTGTTTCCAGCATCTGTGTAAATTATTGCAACTCAATTCTAACTCAATTTTCCTCTGTATGTTTCTTCCATGTGCAAGTAATAGAGTGAACCTTGCCATCAAACTAAGTTGCATGTTTACAAATTCACATGAAAATAACTTTTGCTGATACCTTTGACAGTGACTACATCACTCATTTGTGACAAATTGGCATAGTTGGCAGGTTACTAAATCAGGATTTGCAACACCTACCAACAGATCTCTGCCTGGTGTCGAAGGGGTTCCTCCAAGCAAGGATCTGACCAGGCAGTAACACTTCTTGACTTGCATGTGTATCCTTTCAGCCTGTTTTTACCCAAGGTTTTAGGGAGTTTGGTAGCACAGGGAGCATACCTTCTTCCCTCCATCTCTTCTATTAGGTTTAAAATGAGTACCAGCTGCACAGAAGTCCCCAAAATAGGAAAGTATCAAACAAGAAAAGCCATATAAGAACATTCAGGGCAGTGATTCTCCAGGTGCGTTTAACCTTTGCAAGGAAGCTAAAGACTATTGCCAATGCCTATTGCAACTCTGCATATGCAATCACTAGCACCACTCAACAAGAACTTCAATACAATTCAAAAGCTATTTCCCAGTAATTAATTCTGTCATCCAAGACTGACAATAAGGGAAATTCTTGTATTCTTTTAATTTTAAGGTGATTATAAGGTCACTTAATGCAAATATTAGCAGAATTTTGGTAGAAGCACAGGAGGAAGAAAGAAATAATGAGGGGATACCAGAAATGGAGAAGGTAGTAGTTGAAGGATGCAACAGGAAACAAGGAAGAAGTCTCAGAACTTGACTAGACAACAAAAAGCTTAGAAGTTTTTAAAAAAAAGCCAAGTCCCCCTCTGGACTGTTGCCCTGGGAATGGTGCCACAGCTTAGCAAGAGGTCTCACTGCCATTGTCAGTTACATGTGATAAAAATACATGCAATCCTCCAATTGTAAATCAGCAACTCCTGATCAGTTGCTACATGAAAAGTTCATATGCCTGCTGTATTTATACCATTCAGCAGATGTTCCTATTTCGTATTGCTGTTCTTAGAATTGCAATCAATCACAGTTCCTGGATGTAGGCGATCATCTGTATTACATAATGCTTCTGAGTTGCTCTTCACATTCACCCTCAAGCATAGCCGTTCACCTTTCAGTCTCACCTTCCAACAGCAAACTCAACAGCCAATGTAAGGACCTAATGGATACCAAGGCAAGCACCTCACTTGGATTGTCTTGGTGCTTTGTTTCAGCCCTGTGCTGAATCTGTGAGGCAAAACCAGCTTTCATCCGCTTTTCCCCACTTTAATTAATAACTGTAGTGATTTCTAAAGACTAACAGACTGTTAATTTTTTTTCCTCCAAAGTGGCATTTCAATTGCAGCAGATTGAAGAAAACCAGTATTAATTCTTTATTATCACTGGTTTGAACAGGACAGGATATCAGTACCTTTTTGTCTCCTGATTGCTGCCATCACTGTAAGCACCAGAGAGGTAACAGCCCAGAGTTTCACCACTTGATGTCTCTAACACTTCTTCACACTCTACTCACCAGCAACATCCTTAGTAATTCCTCTCTTTATCTTTTCTCCAAGCACTTCCTACGGTACAGGACAATAATATCTGGAGCATTCAGAGCTCCTCATATAATTACACCCACATTCAGTAAGCACCAAACCATCACACACAACCTTCTCCCCCAGCTGGCAGCTGCCTTTTATAACTCCATCGTTATGTTAATTAGGCCTTTCTGGTGCATGGCTGTGGGCTGAGTGAGCTCCCAAAGTGCGCAGTCACTTGCTGGATCAAAATCCCTATCCTTGCAATGCTGCTCAGTGCTACAAAAATTCAAGAGAAAAGGGCTAGTTGAGAACAGACAATATTTGGAGGTGCGATGTCATCAGTTCTCTCAGTTGTTGAAAACTGGGTGTAGGGACTTCATCCCAGAACTACTGCAGCTCTCACATATTTTTATATTCCTTTGCCATCATTTCAGAAAAAAATGTTTTTAAAAATCACCAAAGACAAAACAATTCTGTAAGATGTGAGTGTGAATACACCTGTGGAGGAATGGCAGTTCAGAAGTCTGCCTCAGCAGTCACAGGTGAATAATAGACAATTGTGATGCTCACTGCTGTAGGTAAAGGACTGACATAGTAACTATGGCACACCAAGTAAAATCATCCGTGTCTGGAACACCAGATAGGAAAAATCCCAGTTCTGTTGCAGCCATTAATTTTAAAGGACAAAACAAGGGTTTGGTTCATACCTTAGAAGGAGTCTTGTAGCATGAGGAATGAGATTTCCAGTTTGTCAGAAATTCAAAAAATCTTTTACGTTTTCATTCCTAAGTGAAATGAGACTCAGAATTTGGTAATTTCCCACATAAAGGAGTCGTTATTTCAGAAAGTGCAAAAAAGTTCATGCTGACATTTCTGAAATCAAACTGAACAAGGAGTCACCTTGAGCCTCTGAGACTTTTCTCTGCCTTTCCATCCTGGGAGATAACCCGAGGCAGACTCCCCTGGAGCAGTGAGCTCAAAAGACTGTTCCAGTTCTGGAAATTTCTGGCTCTCTTTGGAGAGTTGAGGTCACTTCTTCAGAGCCATGATCTGCTGTGGGCAACCTCCAAGAAGTCACATTCCCTGCTCAAAAGATCTCCGTCCTCCTACACATTTATCTGAGTTCTAGCACTGAAGTTAAATAAACCTGTTTAGGAGTTATGAGTTGTAACCATCTGAATTCTTCCCTCTGCAGTATGAAAGTTTACAAATAGAGGAGGAAACATATAAAAGTTTCATGTCTTACCCAAGTCTTTTAACTGGCTG
Source organism: Actenoides hombroni (assembly GCA_024336885.1). Lineage (NCBI taxonomy): Eukaryota > Metazoa > Chordata > Aves > Coraciiformes > Alcedinidae > Actenoides > Actenoides hombroni. The sequence goes on along the minus strand of WUAM01000260.1, from coordinate 911,498 downwards.
AATTCCATGCCCACATGGAGTATTTCTACTTTGGTCTTCGACTCTTTACTTGTGGAGCTGACATTTCAATTCTTTCAGTCTTTGCTCACATCAGCTGACAAGCTCCAAACTGGCTAGAGCCAACTTGATCATATTTTGCAAAAATGCTTCCTGCCTGTGGCAGTCAGGCTGCTGATCACCTCATCAGTTCATCTTGTTATTACAGGACAGAGGTGTCACAACTGCACTTCCCATCCATTCAACTGTTCCTTCACAAAAAAAAAAGTTGTTATGGTACCTCAAACTCTTTTATCTGTTCTTTCTGGGGAACCTTCAAAACCCAAAGTTCCTTCAGTTCTGTGAAGGCCTCAGCTTCGGTAGTAACCATAACTACTTTTGCAAAGCTTCAAATGTTTCCCATGCCTTTTCCTCCCTTTGGATCCTCATTGATTCTTGCAAGCACTCCAATTTTTTGTCCCACCTCACCTCAGCAGGACTATCCTAGGAATACCTCTTTTGACTGTAACACAAATTCCTAGCACAGTTCCCAGTACAGACCCACACTTGTTTCAAGAATATTATTTCACTGTACTCTGTACCTTCAGCTGACATGGCAGATAATTAATGCACAACATTTCACATACACAGACCATATGAATGGGTGGCAGGTGACTCGGAGAAGCAGGCATCTCCTTTCTGTTCAGTGGCAGAGATATCCATGGCAGAAGGGACCCCACCCATGCAACTGGAGAGAGTGCTCTCTTTCTGAGGATGATTTCTCAGTCATTGCTTTCCAGTGTCACAGCCTTTGAGAAGGCTGAGCCTAGATTTCTGCTGGGTGTCCATCAAGTGCACCTTCAGCCCTTAGTGCCAACTGCCACTGCCACAGAGTTTGGCTCAAGGCTTACATGGAGGATGACAAAAGAATCACTGCACACTTCCCTGGGCAGAGCAAGCAGGGAGCTCTGCCCACCCAAACAGCTACAGAAAGAGTAGTTTGGTTGGCCTCCACCACACCTGATGTTGCCCGTGGCCACAGTCCCAAGAGATACTGCCAGTCTGAAGAATGGACAGTCCACAAGACCATCTGCATATAGATTACCAGTTCTCTGGCCTCCAGCACTTTTTGCACCAGTCCGTCTGCCTCTGGCCTTAAGACTCTTTTCATGTCCGGCCTTGCCAAATGTCTCCTCTGTTGTAGTTTAAGAGTGAACAGACCAAGCAGGGGGGACAGGTGGTAACTCCAGGGCCCTGAGGAGTTCGAGGGCAGCTGTTGTTCCCTCCCCTTCCCTGCCACACTCCATAGAACAAGGAGATGGGAAGGTCGGGGGGGCTCTTCCTTCCCAGGCTCTGGGAGCTGTGAGAGCATCTCAGCTCGGCTGGGCCTGGCCCCACATGCACCGCATGATCCATCACCGGCCCAGAGCGGGTTTTGGATATAGTCCTGTATCCTTCTGCCCTTAATACTCCTTTTTCTGTTTTTGTCCTGCTACTCATTGAATTTGTTGTAGTCTCAACTTCCAGTCTTGGGTGAGGCATTTTTCTTTTTCCTTATTCCCCTTTCTATCCTCCCCTGGGAGGGAGGGGGGAAGGGGGCTAATCCTTCTCTGCATTTCACGTGGCCTTGCCCCGAGCCTTAAATGGAGACATCCTCTTTCTCTATCAGTTTCCCTTAGCTGCCTCTTTCTCCCTGTTCCCTCGGTCATTGTCCCATCGGGCTGGTGTTCTGGGCTGCCGCTTACCAAAATCATCTTCAGACACGGCAATCGCTCCCTCCTCTGCTTCCCACCTCTGGGTGACAAAGACAGGAGAAGCCCCATGGTGCTGGGGCCTATCCACCCTTTCAACACCCTGCTTGGAAAGTGTATGCTCCCGCAGCCTTTCCCAGGAGATGAAGACAGCTCTTGGAGGCAAGCTTCCCAGCAGGAGGGCTGTGCCAAGCAGGACACACACACATATGCCCGCATAGCCTGCTCAACATCCTTGCAGGTACAACTAAGTGGGAGAAGAGAGAAGGGGCTCTGCAGCCAAAGGGTGAGGGGCCAGCTCCCAGCTCTTCTGAATCCCAAACCAGATCCCATTGTCTCCTCCCAAGTCATTCCCCAGCTTCTCAGAGGCTGCCTTTCTACACGAGCTACCTGGCTGCCCTCAGACACATGGATGGACCTGCTGCGCACAGCAGCTGGACAAAGATGAGTCGAACACCTGCAGCCTGTAGGCAGCAAGGGTATAACACATCTACGAACAAGACACTCGCCCTAGAGAGCAGGTACATGTTTTAAAATACAGAAATATCTAACTGCTGACTGATGCAAACCCCTTTTTATGTTGCCAAAAAAAAGCAGCCGGGGCGGGGGGGGCCTCTGGTAAGACAGGAGTCCAGTCAGCCCACTTTTCCCGGCACAGTGAGGAACTCCTGCCTCAGAGACCCAGAAGCAAATGAGCGTAGGACACAGGCCAGGGCTGGCAGCAAATGGCTGGCCCTGTGCCCTGGTGCTGGGACACAAGGCATGGAGTCTTTAGCTAGAGTGACGCTTATTCACCAGAGCCAGCTCAGATTAGACACAAATTTAAACACTGAGGTGATGTCTATACAGCTGGGCAGATAAGCTCACAGTAAGCTGCACCTTCTCTGCTGGCCAAGAGAGATGGGGTACAGCCCCTTCCCAGGGGTACACTCATTTAGACAGACCTCTCCCACTGCTGGGGCCACCTGGAATCCCTCTGAGTCTGTCAGGCTCCGAGGACATCTATATGAGATGAGTCTGAGGCAGATAACCCAGTGAAGGACAGGCTATGTCGTGATCTGGCCTTTAAAGGCCACGAGGACCAAAAAGCATCTCGGCTCTGAGGTGCTTTGCAGACTTTACAGCTCACAAAAACGAAAACGAGCATTGATCTCCCTTGGCTCACCACATGCCTCCTTGAAAGTATCTGTCACCACAACATGTACAATTGTGGCTGCGACAGCCTACCCCACAAAGGCAAAAGCAAAGGAAAAATAAATCACTGGCAGGATCCCCTCTCTGCCTCCACATTCAACTGCTTCCTTGTTATGAAGAGCCACCACTGCCAAGGGTTATCCTTGGCATGGAGATAACCCTCCACAGAGGCTGAGGACATCATCGATGTTCCCTTGCCTATCTGCTAAAGGTAAATCCATCTGTTGGGACCCCCTAGTAGCTGGTGAAGTCAGGCAGCAAGATGCCCAGTGTGCCCAGATGGCTGCTTGGCAGAACTGTGAGGATAAAGAGGGACTGTCAGGAGCCCACATAGTGCTTGGTAGCTGGCAACGCCACAGAGTCCACCAGCTGCTGGGTAAGCTCACCTCATGCCAGGCATGCTGCTTTGCAGACACCCCTGAGGGTCCCCATTCCCGCTTTCCTTCTGGGCAGCAGTCGTCTCAACTCCATTCTGCTGCAAGTGTTGCAGATACGTCATCTGCTCCTCTGCCTCATTCCCCAAGCACAGGCAGGAGGTAACAGGCAGTGCCTTGCTCCATGGGGAAAGCAGAGAAGAGAGCTAGCTTTGTTGTCTAACAGAGACCAGCCATTCTGACTTGATAGCATTAAGGCAGGTTCACAGAAAGTCACAGGTAGTTTCTTTATGCAGTGTGAGCCACATGCACAGATTACAAGTACTGTGACTTGAAACAAAAGGGTTCATGCTGGGAAAAGAGGTCAATATGAGCTATGGAACAAGATTTGGTCCCAGCACCGGGTTTGTCTCTATCCTGTTTGAGTGGCCAAAAGGCAGGACTGTGCTCCAGTGGGACTCCCTAAAAACATTCCACCTCTTTTCTTCAGATCCCAGCATAGATTCAGACTAACCACTCTTTATGTCAACACTCTGGCAGCATCAGTCTCTGGCACAACAAGGCTGATGACCTGGGCATGGCACTGTCACCTCACACAGCAGTGGCAGCCTGGGACATGCTTATGAAGGTGGCTTAAAGAGCAAACACCAGACATGGTGTCTAAGATGGGTAAACAGACACAATCGAAGGCTGAGTTAAAATAACACTTGATATAAAACTTGCCCAAGTTTGCAAAAATGAAGTCTCCACATGCATTTAAAAGATAAAAATATACATTTTTCTTCAGCCTTAATGCAAGATACAAGTGTAAAAAAAAACCAAAAACAAACAACACAAAAAACAGTGAAAGGCTTGAAATAACCTTTGCTGCCTTCATTTTGGCCAGAAGATGAGTTGGCATAAGTTACACAGAAGGAACATGTTTTAGGAAAAGGAACATATGTGCCTAGAAAAGAAAAAAATTCATAGATAAAAAACTTCATGTTCTCATTTGGACCATCTTACGTGAGTTATTGCCCTGGAAATCAGAAAGCCTTTGCTACTGAATATAGAGGGAAAACACAATTTGAAAAAAAATCCCATTGACAGATGAAATAAAATTCCTTAAGCTAAAAGTACCCAGATGCTAGAGAATTTGTATCCATTGCCTATTTTGGCAATAATTATATAGCTCACTACAGCTTAACCAAACACTACAGAGAACAAAATATTCCTTTAAATACTCTTTCATTAAAAGAAAGGAGATTTGTTCCTATTTGGATCCCCATAGAAGCATTTGCTATTGTTTAGCAAACGTATTTGCAACTGCTTTCAAGCAGCTCAGCATATCCAAGGCATTTATGTCAAATTATACTTCTCCGAGTTTGTCTCTGAAATATCCTCCCTCTCCACATGTCTAGTCATGATAATGTGCTTATGTGTCCTCCACATTTTTTCGGGGGAGCACATTCCCTGCAGAGGTTAGTTTGGTTGTATGCTCCCAGAATCTATTACCTGTACTGAGACACTGGAGATTGCTCCAGCACAAGCAGGGAAAAGCATTGTGAATTCTAGACCTGGGGAACAGGAGATTGAGAAGAAGTCCATCACTAGAGCAGCTAAATCAGTGACATAACACAGGTCACAGCAGACAGGCCCTTGATGGGCATCAGAGTAAGTGTGGCCCATCTAGATGGTTAAGGCCACTCATGAGATGGGATCAATATCCTATTTGTTTTCAAAGTGATTTCACCAAAATCAGGTATAAGCTCCTCCTTTCAATCACAGCCATCCTACACAAGAAAAACCATTGTATTATTTTAGTTGTTGTGTTTTAGTTGTTATATTTTAGTTACATGCCTCAGATATGACTGTTGATTGATCTCACAGCCTTAATCTTTTCTGATTAGTATAATGGATCTTACGATAGGAAAAAGAAAAAAAAAAAAAAAAAAAGTAGAATTCCAGTTAGGAAAATACTCTAGTCTCATTTAATTCCAGGTTGTAGGATTTGTGAGGGAAGGATTTTCTTACATGTTTGCACACTCTGAGGATCATTTAAAACAATCAATCAAAAATAGTCCAACAAACAATGAGGAGTTATCAAATACCATCTGAGGGGGAATCTCCCTTGCTTTGGGAGCCACTATTGTATTCCAGTGATTTCATTACCTTACCCCATTCTGTATAGCACATGCAGCATGAGCTGCACGTATATATCAGCCTCATCAACATTTTGTACAGCAAAGAACCCCATACCATACTATACCAGCCAAAATGAAACCTGACCTACAGTTTGCTGAAGTTTTCACTCTTCTGGAGAAAGATTTTCACATTTAATCTCTTCTCTCAGCACAGAGGTCATTTATGTCTTCATGGTGTCTCTTCTGCAAGACTGGAAAATAATTAACACCTATTCCAAGCAATACATTTTCTTAATACTCTGTGAATGGGGACTCTCAAGGGCTTCCCACAAGCCAATGTACCTTTGCTCTCAGCACAGCCTCTCTTGAAGTGAGCAGGGCATGTGATTAAAGCCAGACATCCTGCCAAGCACGTTGTCTACCTTGAAATTCATTACTTCTCTGCCTGTCTGCTTTCCTGTGCCCTCCTTCTGGACAGCACAAGGAGTCTTCCATGGGCCTTCTCAGGAGGAATCTGTTGGCAGGGCATGGCTCACATGGATCTCTTGGCTGTACAAGGCTCCTTCCTTCTTTGGTTGAAGGGCATCCAAGCCCACTGACCTCCAGAACAGGCTGCAAATCCTATCTGTTTCCTCCAGCTCTTCATGATGTGGAACAGGATGCAGCCTGGAAGCCTGTGGGCTGATGAGATTTTTCTGAGCTTCAGCTTTCCAGCAAAGCACTTTCATTCAGAGTCTCTGGTAGTGATGAACACTGAATTTTGATTTCCCTTCTTGTCATCTATATTGGGTTTTGTGCTATCCAAAGAAACAATGACCTAATATTTTAGAGACAGTGACCACTCATGGCACTTGTGTTTCTCAGCATGATAGAAAATATATCTGCTGAAGTCTGTGGTGAGTTTCACTTACAAAATTTTTTTCAATCTAAAAGTATATATGAGTACTACTTCTGCAGCCCTCTGGCATCCATATGTCCACAAACAGCTTCTTGCACGCTGCAATGTGTGAAAACCTGATTTTAAAATAAGTTACTACTTATGCACACACTGTGTTGTGGTAACAGACTGACCAGAGGATTGCTTCCAGTCCACACTTCACTTAAAAATAAAAAAAACACTTGGAATGGTTTTTTCTTCCATTTGCTGTAGATTACCAAGCACTTCAGATGAGGAATTAGGCCTTTCACTACAGCACTCACCTGATCCCAGATGGAGAGCATCTTTTAAGTCTAGAGTATTACACCAGTTTTAAATAGTATATTATTCTTAAATTGGATTGTTGTAGGACCTCTGAAGGCCCGGTGCCACTCCCTCCTATTCTGGGGCACCTATTCCCAGGTGGGACAGGCTCAGAGCCCTTGGGCATTAAGCAGAGAGATAATCCATATAGAATTAGAGACAGTAAACTTCTGAGTGTGAAGTTTACTTATCCTTAGCAAAATTGCCTTACATAAACCAGATCTATGCCCAGAGCTGTGTCTCAATTCATAGTAAGCCCTTAAGAAAGGATATGTGCAGCTAATGGAAAACAAATGTCTCTTTTGGCAAAGCCTGCAGCTAATGTCAGTTATTTTCCCCCCTTTGCTAAAGAAATAAAGAAATCATCAAAATGAGACAGGCTGACTGAAATGTTCTGGTTTTCTCTTAACTGTTTGAGTGCTTCTCTGATACACAACACATGTGACAGACCTTATCTTTGTGGTTCATGAAGACAAAAAAAAAATTGCTGAAGAAATCATGTTCTTTTTCATTAAAACACATAATGTCCTCAGGAAGGAAGTTCAGAGTTGAAAACACAGATATGCTTCATAGCTTGATAGCTCTCAGTAAGGACTGTTTTAATTAGAGTGTGACTTCTAGACGTTGGTCTGCTGGAGTCTGGCCAAAAACAGAACAAGAGTACCAGGCAATCTTTAAATTGTTTTCTAAAGAAAACAAAAACCTAGGGAGGGCAGAATTATTAGCTGTGGCTTAATACCTCAAAGCAAATTAATATAAAGTAGAGTTATTGTTCGTTTCTCGGGAAAGAGCAGTACTGTCAACACAAATGTAGAAGCCACCAGAAAACAATTAATCATCAGGATTATGGTCACTAATTCATATAAACCACAAATACTGTTGTTAATCCAGAACACAATTAAGACTCTGACTTTAATTCAGTAATTACATGAATCTGGGGTCACTGAACAGCCTGAACAATGTTGGTTCATACCATGGTCGGGACTTGGACTAGATGACCCTTAAAGGTCCCTTCTGACACAAAACATTCTATGATTCTATGGTTGAGAAAATGATAATATGGAAATACCAGTGCAGGCAGGAGACTGCCTGAATTTTACCTTCCTTGGACCTGAAGACTCTGATTCCCCAAAGCCTTGTCTCACCTGGGACAGCAGATGCCAGAAGCTGCAAGCATGTAGAGGAGATGAATCACCAAGGGAGACCAGGCTGGCCTTGCTTTCATCACATGCTCTTCAGTTCTTCTCCAAACGTGTAACTGAGGTTGCTCACATAATCATAAAAATCCTCAACAATGTAGATTAATAGATGCTGCCGAGTAACTCCACGTTCACACATCTTTGCATCACGACAGTGTCATATCATGAAGACAGTTACAGACAGTTGTCATTAAGACTGAAAACACTCATTTTCTGGAAACAAGTAGTCAGCAGAGGTCACCTGAAGCCTCTGCTAGTGCACTTCTGCCCATGCAAGAACACAAGAGAAGCTACTCCAACATTTGAAACACTGATTCAGGGACTCATCATTACTGGAGTGTTACATCAGAACAAGATGCAGAGAGAGAAGGGGCACAGCCCTAATGCAGGCACAGTCACAGCGTCACTGGTCTATGACCCTGGGAGAAAGCCACTAGAGAGTTTTCTGGGATAGGTGCTAGAAAATGTGGTTTAGGACTGTAAGAATAAAACCAGTAATTTGGGTTTGGACTGATTTTGTGTTCAAGCCAATGAGCTTTGTAAGCAATTTAAAAATAGAGGAATTTCACCAGAGATAGCAGTAAGGCAGGGAGTTGTTTAATTGTTCAGTTATAGTTTTCCACACTCAAGAAGCAAGAAAAATGACTGGCATGACCAGAAACCTAAGTATTGAGGAACAGACTTTCCAAGAAATGGAAGATGCTAAGTCAAGATGAAAGTTGCTAACACGAGTCTTGCTGGAGTGACTGATTCCTCATGCAGCCATTCCTCTGCCTTCAATACAAGTGGAAATCCTCTGCAAAACAACAGCTCACAGGCAGCGATGGCCACATATATCTTCTTGACAGCTGTCTGCCCAGATCCCATCTCTTTGCTCTGATCTTCCCTCTTTGCGCTTCAGCCCAAAAGCCTTTGTGCATCAGACTTTCCTGACCCCACTGACTGAGGCATTGTTCAGCCTTTACTGCAATGTCTGACACCCTGGTCTTCAGGCTCAAAGTTCATCACCTCCTTGCTCTGGCCCCTGAGCTCATGTCTCTCCTGGGCTCCCTGCTTCCTGTCTTCATTTCAAGTTCAACCCTAGCCTGCCTGTCTGCTGGTCTTCTCCCCACACATGCCAGAGAAGAGCTGCTGATGAGATGATGAAGCTAAGAGAAATTAGATCCACAAAGAAACTGAAGTTAGAGACCCCAGTCAAAAGACACTGCCTGGGTAACGAATCAGACCCACCGAAGAACTTACTATGACATGAGTTTCACAACCTTTTTGTAGCCTACAGAGCCCAGGAAGTAGAGATCATGTTGTCTCAGCTCAAATAAGAAAAACATCTGTGGGTTTAAGGACATCATTTGCTAAGATGCTTATTTCTCTCCATTTGTTATCCAGCCCACATAAATTTCTGGGAAGATGAACAGAAAGCTGTCTCCATCTTGAAGATGTCAACTCTAAAAAAAAACTAAAGAAAAAAGAAGAAAGAATATTCCAGGGTAGAAGCTCCCTGAATTTAGATTCAGTTTGGCTCGGTTTAGCATGGGATGGATCTAAAATTAATGTCTTCAACATAACTTGAAGTTACTTTTTGTTTAGGAATTGTTCTTGTCTCAGTTGTTATCGGTCACAGAGCATCAGTTCAACAAAGATTGATGCAGAGGGAAGAGGCTCAGTAAACTGCCTCATCATTTTGTAATTGCAAAGGACAAAGTCATCTTCCAAGCTATTAAAAATTGCTCCAAGAGCCTTTGGTCATCACCTGGCAAAGAACAAAGACATTCAGAGACCATGTAGGGGCAGCCAGCAAAGTCACTGTGAAGGAATAGTATCCTGTACCACACACAGAGGCTACTCTGGGTGACGTAGTGGACCCACTTGGTTTTTTCCATGCTGGATTTTAAAAATAAGTAATGACAAATGGAACCCAAAGACAAGGGAAAGCCTACAGCACAGGCTTTGAGTCAACAGAAAAGACTATGATTGCAAGAGCTTGTAGGATACAGAGATCACTTTGAAATAGCTGACACAGCTCCCTAATCATTTTTGTTGTGTCTAAATTCTAACTTGGTGCTTGCTTGGAAAAAAAACCCAAATATTCAGAGAAGCATAATCAGTAAGGAGGGAATTTCCACCAGCAAAAGCAGAATAAGACTGTGCAGAACTGGCCAAATTTCTAGCTTTACAGATGTGCAGAGCTTTGTAGTGCTCTGCCACAACAGAAAGTTCACCTGGGGCTTTTACAGGATCCTGGAAAAAAACCCACACACTTAGTGAAAATGAAAGAGCATTCATCTGGTCACTTGAATGCAATGAAACTTTTCTGGAATTTTGAAAAATCCCTGATGACCTCTTCTGTTTTGGTTTCCTTTGTAACTCAAAACTTCTAATACTGGCCACAGATACTACCACGTGTGGTTTGGGGGCAGCACTATGACACAAGAACACCGGAAAAAACCCCAAAACGTGAAAGAATGGTGGACTGGTACAATAAAACCTAAGACCCCGCAGATAACTAAGCTACTTATGAGAAGCATCTAAGTATAAATTACCCTTGGCACAGATTCCCTAGGGCAGTCTTATATTCAGGGCAGAGTCTCTTTCACCGATAGGGTTCTTTGTCTCCAGGAGTACCAAGACCACCAGTTTGCAACCTGTCTGGAAAAACTCAGGCGCTCAGATTTTTGAGTCACATAAAGGTTGCAGCATGAGCAGAAGCTGCCAGGAGGCATTGGTAAGAGCTAGAGGTGCTTTTGTAGGAGGAAAAGAACTGATAGGTTTTTTAAAGGAGCAGGTGAGCTTGAGAAGAAATGGTCCCTCATTCCCTTGACACTGTAGAACTAGACATTGCTCCTGGCAATTGCTCCTCTCATTTTTTTCTAATAAGCATGGGCTACTTCAGAAAAAAGCCTCAAACACAGCAGTGGGGAAACAGACACTCTGACAGCAGCTGCAGTTCTCATGAATTAATGCTGTACCTGTCCAAGGACCTTTCATGCACTCTCCCTTGGTCTGTGTTTATGCCTTGCATTTTAATAGACTTTTACAACTTTGTGATTCAGAAAACTCACAATTTATTTTTGCACTTGTTTTGGTCTGAGTTAAAATACAATTAATTCTGATCAGTGATTTTACTTTTCAGCTCTGCCTCTTCTAAGTAACTGCACATTCTGAAGTTAATGACATATTTTGGCAGACAGTGTCTGCTTCTAGCAGCGATAATGCTCAATGTTTAGAGTTAGTACCAAGGATTGGTGTGCAGACCAAGGTCACTGCTGGATCTTGTGCACCACATTGGGGTGCAGAAAGCAAAAGGCCACACCTGTGGGGAGAAGCAGACAGGAGAGGTGACCCCAAACTGACCAGTGAGGGATTCCACCCCATATACGTCATATTCAGTATAAAGCTGAGGGATCAAGAGGGTCAGGCTCTCTTCTTCAATGGTCAGCATCCAAGAAGGACTCTGTCTGTTCTGCCTTTGATCCCAACCCCTGTATTCCTGAATCCAGTTCCATAATCCAGCTCCTGAATCTGACTCCCATCTGCCACCGAGTCCAGTTTGGGACTTCCCCAGTGCCTGCTCCACAGCATCGGTGGTGATAGTGCTGTAATTGCCATCAGGGGGGATTGGGTTCAATATTGGCTTTGTATATAGTTGTATATATTGCATTTTATTTTTATTCTATTCATTAAAGCTGTTTTAGTTTTCTAATCGTTAAGTCTCTCACCTTTGTTCCCTTTCTCTTCCCCTTTGGGAAGGGAGAAAGGCTAATAGAGAGCAATCTGTCACTCATCTAGTGTCTGGCTCAACCCTGAACCTTGACATCTCTAATCATTTTGCCCCAGAAGCCTAACAATATGCCCATAATCCAAAGGGAAGTCATTGGAATTCAAATCTGAGTTGTGACTTCCTGCAATAGTGTTTCTCAATGGTTTCACTCTCCAGCTGGCATCTCTGTGTAGCTGGCTTGCAATGGATTTGCAAAGTAGTGGCACTAGGACCCCCTTCTCAGAAATATCTTAGCACTTGATGGGTTTGATTTCCTGGGACCTGACGGAGCTTCTTAGGAAACAACAGGAGCTTGCACTCTCCAGTCACCATCTTCCTGGACTTACACATATTTTCCTGGTATACCTGGCAAGTCAGTGCTTCCAGAAGAACTTCTGCAGACTTCAAGGTTGTGAGCAGTGTAACCCCATCATGAAGTAGGTACCAGTGTGTGCACAAGGCAAAACTGCACCCAGTCATGACCGGGTAAGACACCCCCTCAGTGGCACTTCTGCCTACATCAGACCACCAATTCTGTTGACAATAGCTGAGTTTCTCAGCAAGTAGAGGTGGGACAGACTTTTTGCTCAGAAAAGAAAAAAGCTGGGAAGTAATATTTTTTAAAATGTTCTAACTAAGCAAGTTTTAGCAACTCTGCTCTTGTAAAAGATAAGACATGGGAAATTTTTTTTATGGGGAAAAGCAGATGACTAAAAAATGACATATCTTTTCATTCTTATAATCTAGAGAGTTTTATGGAAAACATAAAATCATTTTTTTCATGTTGCTGAAACCAGAAAGCCCTTGTTCTTTCACTCCCCTAACAAAAGCTAGGATAAAACATGTCAAAAGATCTTTTCACGCTGTCTTCTGTCTCTCACATCTTCCTCTGCCTCTCTGTCTGCGGCCATGTGGAATCTTGCTAATCCAGCCTTTTGCATGGGGGTGAAGAGATCATTCATAACTGTGCACTTAGAGCAGCTCTCTAAGAATTTTTCCAGCAAACCATTCACTATAGTTGTCCGAAAAAAGGTATGAAATAATCTCTCCATGTTAGCATTATTTATGCTTCATTCCAGCTATCTCCTTGTTTCCTGTGAACAACATTTTGATTTATTCATGCTGTCAGGCAACCTCCTCTAACCAAGTTTCCAGTAAAAAACTGAAAGGGAGATTTAGCCGCCTACTCCCCAGATGTGCAGTGGCTCCAACTCTATGGCATCTGTGTAAACATCAGCAATAAACTTCTGACTTTGAGATTAAGTATGGAAAGGTTTTTCTTTTACCCCATGTTCAGACGCCTTGCATCAAACTATTTTAAAGGCTTCTTTGGCACTTTGTGTTTTGAAAGCATTTTGCACACTATTTACCAAGGAAGTATGTCCCCAGGAATCCAGCCACCACTGGGAGTCATCAAACCATAGGACACCCCCATTAGAGATCAAGGCTGTGATGTTCCCACTGATGCCAAGGAAGAGCACAGCTCTGAGCTGCTCGGGTATTAACCAGGGCTGCAGAGGCCTGGTTCAGTTGTGGATGTAACACACGGGTGAGGATGTTGTAAGAGGGCTTATTCTAGGGTATTGAAATGTCGGCAAGTTAAGCATGATGTTGAACTAATGGTAATTACTTACATGGAAGAAGAAAACCAACCAACCAAAACAAAATAAAATATCGACTTTGTGCTTATCAACCTAGTGATTAATTCGCTGAAATCAGTGATCTGTGTTAGTATTTTATAGGAGGGAAAGCTATGCTTCTGTTCAGCAATATACTCCAGAAATGGCCTAGAGGAAGGGCATCAGTGGAGCGTAGCTGCCTTCAGTGGGAAGTGCATCATCTGGAAAGCTCCTTTTCACATGGGACAGGTTCAGTTCATTACCCTAATGACCCATTTTTTTGCTCTACTCATTCATGCCACAGTACTTGGGCCCACAACTTGCTGAGGGGTAAAAGAAGGGCTGTCAGAACTGAAGAGATCAGAGAAGTTTCTCATTAAAACCCACTGATATTGCTCCTCTTCAACAGTGAGTTTAATCCTTGAATTATTAATAGCCACCAATGAAAGGCAGGGGATTGATGTTACTGCCCTGAACTGGCAATGCTGCTGGAAGAAGAAAGTGCTACTTTACCAGACAACAGACAGACCTAGGGCTGTGGACCTAGCTCATGTGGCTGGTTTTTCAGTTCAGTAACAGCTGATTTCAATCGCTTCCAAACAAACTTCTGAAGTATTTTGTACAACCAGCTAATGTCTCTATAAATATCTTCTGTTTAACTATGGACAACTTAACTCCCAGCTTGAAAAGCTAATCAGGGGTTGGGGGGGGGGGGAAGGGGGAGGCGGAGGGGGCGGTTTCCTTCATCTGTCTATGACAAATAATTATCAGTAAGAGACAAAATGTTGCTTTGGAGCTCACCCAGCTAAATCCCACCACATGTACTGTGCAGCTATACCACACAGAACTGCAGTGTCCTATATAGCTTTGTAATGCTGGAAAACTGTAGCAGCTTTACAATTAAACCACCTGTCTTGACAGGGGTTACTTTCTGAGTCAAACCTCAAAACCCAAGAGTACTCCAAGCCTCACGCTGGAAAAAGTGGAGCCTTTTAACCCTAATTCACTTTAGAGTGGAGTTGAAGATCTCATGTAATGCATGGTATCCTTGGGCCAGAGCACGTCCTTGGCTGGCAGACTGTCCCACAGAAGGAGCTGCTCCCCCTAATCTGCATTCCATCTAAGACCATTGGGAATTACTCAAAATAATGCCCTTCTGAATTAATCTCAGCTCTGTGGAGCAACCCAGAGAGCTCCTGGCCTAAAGCATAGGCTCCTGGGAGCACTGGGCATGCTTGTCCCTTAGCTGTCCTCTGTCTGCCCATGTGCCCGTCCTGCAAGCTGTGTTTTCCCTCAAAGCACACAGCAGGCAAGCCAAGGCAGAGAGAGAGCCAGCACTTGCTGGCTGATGCCAGGCAAGGCTCAGAGCCCAGCCCAGTGCCAAACAGCCATGGTCAGGGCCCGTCCCCTTTCAGAGCATGAAACCTGCTCCTTGTATAGTCCCTGCAGGAAGATAATGTTAACACAGGCAACATCCCCCTGTGGCCCCTTTACACTTAGCTTTGTTCCCCTCTCTCCCTTCCTGCAGCATCGCAGAAAACAACGTAGGTTGGGCTTTCTGCCTCAAACGCACATTTCCTGACACATTTTGCTGTAAGCAGTACCTATAAAACTAGTTTCATAAAAGCCAATTTGGCTGTGTCATTACATGTTTTATTTGAGTGAAAGCCATGCCTTCCTCCTAGTAACTTCTGGTAAACAAAAACCTGCTTACAAATCTTGAAGGGAACGATTGTAAGGGTGCTGGTGCATTGCACACACCAGCCGAGGCAGAGAGAGACTGCACAACCACAGCTCTGAACAAATGACCCAAATGACCCAAATTTCCACTGGGAACTGTGGCTGTGCTGTAGAATGTGCCTCCTGATAAAAGAATTCATCATTAAAAAAACCACAACTATTGGGGCTAAAGTATGAGAAAAAATGAAAGCATTTATATTTCTGTCTTTCCTAAATTCAAAGTACACGATGTTTTGAAAATGCCATATCAAAACATAAAAAAAAAGGAATTGTTGAAATCTCAATTTATGCTACAGTTATACCCAGCTTTGGAACATCTGCCTGTCGATGACCCTATCATTATGAGCAGATGCTGTCTTCAAAGAATTAGATAACGTATGGAAAGGAGATATTTCTTTTTCTCCCTCTCCTGTGTGTATGTGTACACCTATACAGCAATAGAGAGCAATTGCATTTGGAGCCAAATACAGAGCTATGCCACAGCATCCTGGCATAATAAACATGTGTATGTCTACAGACATTCATTCCACATGGGTGCTATGGCATAGATTCATAACTTTATCACCATGCAATTCTTCTTAACTATGCTGACAGCCCTAATAAGTTCCAAAGAGTTTGGCCTTCATTATATCCTGCAGCTGAAAAAACTTGGCAAGAAATAACTCAGCAGACAACTTCAGTTTTCCCCTACATATACCTTACTTTAAAAAAAAAAGAAAGAAAAAGAAAACTTTGGCATAGTAACCAGGCATAGCAGTAGTAAAACCTACATCTTACTGTTACCTGCTGGCAATCAGTCTGTGTATCACCTTCTGTTTTCCACCTTTAAAAGACATAAAAATAAGGCAATCCTCTTAGTAAGACAGTAAAGAATAAAATAGCTGAATCTCTTTCTTTTCTAGCAGGAAATTGTCACGTACTTGAAAGCTTTTGTGCACCACCAGTAACTAGAATTCAGCTAATATTATCATTATCACAGAGTTATCTGAGGAATGCAGTGAGTGTCAAGCAGAAAGGAGCACATCTGGGGTATGTCTAAATAAAGTCAAAACCCCCCCACATACCTTGATGCTCTGTGTCCAGAAGAAAACATTCTCATTGTTACTGTTCAGTTAACCAACGCTTTATGAAAGGCACAGTTAGACAATTGATCATTAGGTCATCACCAGGCTGTGATTTGTGGGTGACACATAGCACCCGAGCGGTATTTACATCACCACAAATTAATCAGAGGCACTGGTAAAGACTGCCAGCATTGTCTGCAGGAAAACTGAGTTTGGATTTTGATATTCTGACTCAGGTTTGGTAAGATGGGAAAGGAGAAGATTATTTACACAAGAAGGAAAAACCCCTACCCAGACAGAATCTCAAAATCACTTTGAAATGAGACAAAGAAATGATTGCTATTGCTGGCAAGGGGCAAACTCATTCACACTTCATGCATGTGGCTACACTCTCTTCTGCAGGACCAGGGTTTCCCACGAGAAGTAACTAGGCAGGAACAAGGCTAAATCCAATCCAGGAGGTCGCTGGGTTTAGCAATTTGATTTTGTAAATTATTATGCCTCCTTCCTTCACTAATGAACCTGCTCTCTCCAAATGATGCAAATGTGCTCTTTTCAATGTAATCTAATTTAATATTACTGTATATTCCTCTATGCCACCATTAGACGAAGCATGCAATGTCCAAAAAAGTGATTTCTTCAGGTGTACACAGAATTTGAGTACTCATCATTAATACAAGTTGACAGAAAAAAATACTTATTTTTCATTGAAAAGCTATTTGAAGATTGACTCGGTGATTTTCTGGATGAAAATATCTAGCATGTGCCTTTTTCTTTCCTCTCATAAAAAGGAAGAGCACAAGTCAGTGGGGTCCTCAGTGCAGCCAGGTGCACATGCAAGTGGAGTATTCTCCTCTGCATCCCTTTTTTATGGATATCCCACCCCGTCAACTTTTTGCAAACAAAACCCTTGATATATTGAGTGCCATTCTTTCAATATGCCTGGAAAATGGCTTTTCTTGTGCTAAACAAGGCTTTTTGCACTCCATGAGCCTGCATGATACAAAATGCAGTTGTACAGCTCTAATAATGTCTTCTGCTGCCTGTACTGTCCTGGCCTATCAAGTGACAGGAAGGCACCAGAAGCCAGGCTGCAAATCAGTCCCCGGTGAGCCCCTTCAAATGTTCATCAGATTCATGCATAACTGAACACCACAATTTTAAGAATAACTTCTTAGAAAAGAGTTTGCATTTTATTCCAATCCAGTGCAACAGCTGCCATTAAACCACCTAAAAGTTTATGCAACACAAGAGCAATAGTATTACTTCTGTCTTAGTCTTTTTTCCTGTCCAGAGTGAAAAGTAGTCTTGCTAAAAAGCCATCCAGAAGATTCCAATTATTTCATTGTCTACACAGAAAGGTAAAAAAAACCCCAAAACCAACCAAATCCTGGTGATTTGCAGTCAGCTATCACTATCACTTTATCTGTTTATAACAGCAACAAAAAGACACAGAAATTCCTGTCACCATGACACCTATAAAACTGGATAGGCTGAAAGATTAAAATAAAAGCTTAAAAAAATACGTGGTATAAACGATTCGTCCAAAAAGACTTTAAAGGTGGTTTCATATAATGTCAACACATCCACATTTAAAAAAAAAAAGATGATGAAAAGTCTAAGTAATTGATTTATACTGCGTGGGTATTCATACGCCAAAACTGGATATTACTCATAAAAACAAGAATAAAAGACACTTTCATACTTTTAAAGGAAGATAATGTTTTATCTGTAGTCATCCACCCTTCTAAAAGCAAGTTATACTGTAACGCACTGTGCTGAGAGACTCAAAACCTGGAAAACATATCAAACGGCTACAAGATATTACAAAAAATAAAGCAATGATAATGCTCCCCAGAGAGCAGTGAAAAATAATGACTTCAAACAAACTACTTGGCCCACGCAATTAATGACATTTGTCTGTGTGCTGGCTTTGTACAAATTATAAAGCACAAACAAAAAGAATAAAGCCAACAAGACAGACACATCCCCAAAATTTCTCAATTAAAAAGATCCTGAATCAAAACTGCAGATCTGAATACTCTGAAAGAGTGCCCAGGAAGAAAAAATCCCAACCTAATCTACACAGACAAAATCGATCTTCACTTTCCACTCAGTACAAGTCACTAGGAAAAACAACAAACCAAGATGAATTTGCTATCAGTTTTACACCCACCTGAAACACTGTATGGCAATGGAACACAGCCACACAGGAGATGGTGTAATTCCATGTCTTGGTCCTGTTACTGCTCTCCATGGGAGACGTTCTCCTGCATCCTGTGCCAGATAGACCTCAAATACCAGCAGATCCCAAAGCCCAGTTTGATGTGTGTGTTCTCAACAGTGGTAATGAACAGGCACATACTTATTGGACAAGAAATAAAAAAAAAAAGACTGGTCTGCTGGAGTCCAGACTGGATTTGAAAGAATCAGACAAAACAACTTTTCTCTAGGGTCAGACATCCTTCCAAACTACTTGGAGATAGCAGAAAGGGGATCTCAAAGCCCCATGTCAATTCACACTTCAGACAAGCACAATGTTTGAAGGAATCTCAGCCCATGAGCTGAAATCTCTCCTCTAGACAAATTGCAACAGGTAGTTGCACATAACATGGGGGTTTTAGGCAAAAGCAATCATCAACAACCCTAAAATCACCGAGGCAATACAGCAAGTGCTAAATGGTGGGTTCAGCATGGAAAAGCTGATCTTTATTGAAAGGCAAAACGTTTAAGGAACCCAGATGGACCATACTATGCACACTGTGGCCAGTGCTCGCCATCTTCTAACAGGTAAGATTTTCAGTCATGTTAAGAGTTTTAACAGAGAAACTGGAAACACCAAATCTAAATTAGGCATAAAAAAACTAAAATCCAAAGCTGCTTGAAGCCTCTCCATCTTAAGACAAGCTTACTGTCTTTGTTAGAAGGTGAAGGAAGGCTAAACAGCCCATTGCCTCATGGATGGACACAGGATTTTACCAACCCTCCAGTTTGGTGCAGTCCTACAGATTCCCTTTACCTTTCCTTCTTGTTTTGGGCAGAATGCCTTCTCCTTTGCAGCACCTCACCAACTGGCCCAGCCCAAAGGTACATCCCTGATTTATCAGTTCAGCACCTCTTTTCACATTTCACTCGAAAATGCAGGTGCCAGATAAGGAGAAATTTCTTCCAGATGTCAGGAACCGAACATGAGCACATCCTTATACAGAAAGAGGTGATATTATGTGATGGGAATACTGTGGGATAATTTGAAATAAAAAAAAAAAAAGTCTTCTTTTAGAGGTCAGTGTTTAAGTCTCCATAAAGACATTTTAAGTATTTCATGTCTCTGCAGTATTCTCTACTCTTGACTCTGCATGCCAGAATTTGTCTAAGTAATTTCAATCATTTCAACTTCAAAAATATGGTCTATGTATTGAAGAATGACAAATTGCAAAGATGATAAAGACAAATCTTCCTCAAATCCAGCTCGGTACTAGATTTTGTCCTGACCAGCTCAAAAGGAGTGCTTTCCCCCTAAGGGGCCTGGGTACACCTCACCTCGAGAGAGATCAAGTCGGCGTTCCTGCTTGTGGATAGAGGAGCGAAGAGGTATCCTCTGTGTTGTAGCTACAAACTCCAGGTTACATGTGGGACATTTTCTAGGTGGAAGGCGTGTTTACTCGGCTCCTCACCGCTACAACTGTCCTTGTACAATGGGAACAAAACAAATGCACCCCTTGTTCCAAAACCCAAGTGTGGTAAATGCACATGGGCGAATGATTGCTGCCATAGTAGTAGTTTATGACTTACTACATTTAGCCTGGTTCTTTGTAGCTGTGTGAACGTATATCATGCTGGTTCGTATGAGAGTAAGTCTGGGTTTGATTAGGTTTGTAGAGAGCTGTCAGAAAGTCAGGCTCGAGCAAATAAGCCCCTGTAGGTTCACTTGGAAAAGCCCATAAAAAGTCTGCTGTTCATTTCAATTAGGCTTAGAAAGAAACACAAACCTGAAAGTTGCCAGTGTTTATATATTTAAGATTTTTTTTTTTTTCTTGGAGGGCAGAGAAGGCTGGGGGAGGAGTTATTCTGGGAATGGGCCTAGTCAGAGAGCAGCCTTAGGCCCAGACCCTCATTCCTGCACACAAAGCAAAGGAAAAACAGGCTTATGCAGGCACCCTGAGCTATAGTATAGACAGAATAAATCCCTCCCCTGAACCAAAGCCCAGCAATGGAGGAGCAGCACAGCTACTCTGCAGACATTTCTGAAACCATTAGGTTGTGGCAGGGGCTATAACAAGTTCTGAATACTTTCCTACACACAGCTTGTTTAATTGCAGTTTTTTCTACACATCTCTGAGCCTCAGCTGAGGGAATCTGCCTGGGCTGCAACCCAGAGGGCCCCTGGCACCCAAGCTCCTCCAGCGCTAGCTCAGGTCTTCCCATGGGTCTGTCATCCCCAGAACACGGTCCCTGTCCTACACACAAATGCCCCTACACGCAGTAGCTCTTCGTCCTACTTGAAATGGGTATGCCAGCCAGCCCCTTTAGATTGTACCATGTTTTTATTTTCTTAAGTACTCAGTGGTTTACATACCCATGCTTTAGCTGTCAGGGGATGAGGTATGCACCCCCAGCCTGGATGATGGTGTTGATCAGTCATCCTCAACTCTCACTCTGTGCTGCCTGAAATGCTACTTACAGTTGGTTTTACTTAGGAGGCACCGCCTGAGCCCCCTGCCTCTGCTGTTCCTGAGACAAGCAGGCTGGCTGCTCCCCGCCCCTCTCCCTTGAACACACATCTCAGCTCTCCCACACCCCTGGCTCACACATTCTCCATATGAAGATAAGAGGCTCAAAATTTCCCTTTTTTTGCCTGCCTGTGCCTCATTGGTGTCCCACAGGCTCCAGCACATCCTTTCCCTATGTGCGGACCCATGACGGTCCTCTAGAGCCTTCCTCAAGATGCCTGCCCACACAACTACCCCCACAAACCTGCCTCTCGGGTTTTGGGGTCACATCTACTGCTTGGCTGCTGTAAATCCAGCAGCACCTCCAAAAGCCTCTGGCTGCGTGTTTTTTCCTGGGGGATTCACCCGCCCCCTCCACACACATGCACACATGGGTCTTTGCTGCTCCTGCTCAGCACTTTCTCTTCACACTTTTGGCCTCCCAAGATGAGACAGAGGACAGGCATAGCCTCTGAGATCCATGGACCAAACTCCAGGGTGCAGAGCCTCCCTGAAGGCCTCTGCCAGCTGGCCAGCCACAGCTCTGCCAGGGTCAAGCGTACCCCATCCCTGCACTGGCAGCACACGAGTCTCAGGGGTTTGAGGCTTTCTCTTCAGGGGGCAGAAAGGACAGACTTCCTCAGGATTTTGGTGTCATAACTGCTAATAAATAAGAAATAAGTGGTTCTAAACACAACATCGAGTTGCCCCCTGCATGCCTGTGTCCTTGACCACTCTGGATCACCATTTAAGCTCTCAGTGGGGAAATTGGTACTTTGGTCCCCAGAGGGAGAAAAATTCTCTTTCCTTTCTCTTCATTTCTGTCTGGCCATCCATCCACATGCTTACAGAGATGTTGTAGCTGCTGCAACTAAGCTACCAGAGCAAAGCCCCTTGATGCCCACTGCAAGGGCCCGGAGGGAATTTTTTGAGTCACTCTGTATTGAAACTTTCCCATTAATTATTTTTATCATTGCTAGCAGGAAGGTAGGAAAGCAGTGACCTGCTCAGCAGGGCAAGTGACAGGTGCTGCCCTCATTTTAATCAGAACCTCTCCTTCCTACCCTTCCAGGGTCAGGCTGCATTTGGCAGAACACACATGTGCTAATTGTAGGAAGCAGTTAATAGGCACAAAGAATTATCTGTATCTTATCTAGTGCTGGCACTTTATTAACTGTTCCCAAAGACTGAGGCTTTTCAGCCTTTCATTTTAATTAGAAGGAACAGTTGCCAAAAGCAATTTCTCTCAGGAAACTTTCACCATTCGTTGAAGTTGTCATTTATCTGATATTATTACAAGACCGGGTTAGGGAAAAAAAATAAATAAATTATAAGAACAGCCCATCTATTCAGGTTCTGAAAAATCTCCTAGACAGCAGCTGGGGGGGGGAAGAACTTGCCTTGTGAAAAACCTCCTGTCTTTGGCTCAGCTGAATCTCCCAAGTAGCTTTGTTCCCTGTGCGCACTCTGTGCTTCAGGGAGACCTGAGGGGGCCACCTTTAAGCATGTTCAAAAATATAGGAAAAGTCTACAGTTACCTGCAGGAAGGCTTAAAGACCCACTTAGTTTCAGGGATGACTGAGGGAGGCTCTCTGTGTAGAGGCAATCTGCCTTTTGATCACATTCCTTCTAATCCTCCCTCCCTGCCTTTCTCGCTTGTCCTGGTTTGAGTGCGAACAGAACTAATTCTGCTCAGTGATTTTACTTTTCATCTCAATTCTTCTAACTAACTGCACTGTCTGAAGGTACCAGCCTGTTCTCACAGGCAGTGTCTGCTGCTAGCAGTGAGAACACCCCATGTTTACAGTTACTACCAAGGATTGGTGTGCAGACCAAGGCCACTGCTGGATCTTGTGTACCACACTGGGGGGTGCAGAAAAATGAAAGGCTGCACCTGCAGGGAGGAGCAGACAGGATAGGTGACCCCAAACTGACCAACAAGGGATTCCAGCCCATATACAGCATATTCAGTATAGAGCTGAGGGATCCGAAGGGTCTGTGACTCTCCTCCCCTCTTGGACTGCTTTGCCAGCTTTGCTTGGCTTGGCTCAGGTCCTCTTTCGGTTCTTTCCTCGGAGCACCCAAGGAGGACTCTGTCCGTTCTGCCTTCGATCCTGATCTGTGTGTTCCTGAACCCAGCACCAGAATCCAGCTCCTGAACACAGCTCCCCTCTGCTGCGGGGCCCAGGCTGGGACTCTCCCAGTGCCTGCTCCACAGCATCAGTGGTGACGGGGATGGAATTACCATCAGGGGGGTTGGGTTCCATACGGGGTTCATATAGATTTGTATATATTCCATTTTTATAATTATTAATTTCATTTTCATTAAAGTTGTTCCAGTTTCCTTTTCTAATCGCTCAGTCTCTCTCCCTTAATCCCTTTGTCTTCTGTTGGGGGAGGGAGGGGGGTTAACAGAGAGTGTCTGTTATAGGTCTAAGGAGCCACCCTGACCCTAAACTGTGACATTGCTCATAGGAATTTGTCACGTAAATGCTCTTCCATTGTTTTTATTCATACTAGATGGTGGAGCTGTTTGAACTGCACAATACTCAGGCACAGCTAGCGATTGATGCTCTGCAATGGGAAGGTGGATGGGCCCACATCTCATGGGACCAGGGCAGCACGTTGCACCAAGCAGTGACAACAGTAAGGCTTCATGTGCTGTGCAGACACATCACCTGAAAAATCCAGCCCTGCTGCACAAGCAGAAATAAGAAACTGTCCCTGCCCTGAAGATTTCAGTCTGTAAGAGGCAAAGAGCTGTACAGTAGAAGAAATGTGGAGGAAGAACCAAAGGGACAATAACTGCATCCTGTAGGTGCACAGGATCTAGATATACTAACAGGATACTTCAGTGACAGGATATTTCAGAGGCATCCTCATCTATGTTGCCTGCTTAGCCGTTACTGGTTCCATAGTAAAGACATGAAGCAATGACACCACATCATCCCCAGCATGGGTAAAGTCCCATCCAACTAAGGGAACAGACGTCAAAGCTCTGGCTGGCCTAAAACTTAAGAGTGAAACAGCACAAACACAGAAGCATCACAGAAAATACCTTCAACAGGGGTATTTTGTCTGTGACAAGTGACATACATGTCTTGTGGAGATGGCTACAACAGGCCTTAGCAAATGTAAGAGATCATAGAATCATTTAGGTTGGAAAAGACCTTTAAGATTATCAATTCCAACCATTAACCCTACCCTACCAAGTCCACCACTAAGCCATATCACCAAGCACCACATCTATACAGCTTTTAAACTCCTCCAGGGATGGTGACTCAACCCCCTCCCTGGGCAGCCTGTTCCAATGCCTGACAACCCTTTCAGTGAAAATTTTTTTCCTAATGTCCAGTCTAAACCTCCCCTGGTGCATCTTGAGGCCATTCCCTCTTGTTCTATCATCAGTTACTTGTGAGAAGAGACCAGCGCCTACCCCTCTACAACCTCCTTTCAGGCAGTGCTGCGATAAGGTCTCCCCTCAGTCTCCTTTTCTTCAGACTAAATAGCCCCGCTTCCCTCAGCTGTTCAGTGGACAAATATGAGTGAGGAAAAAAAAAACATTTGTGAAGAAGTGAGCCATGTCATTGATCAATCAAAAGGTAAGGAGTTAAGACGACTTATAAAACATTTCAATTTTATTTTGAGCTCTTGCCGCAAACCATCACGTACACCAGGGACATTCTATTCCCGAGGAATTTCTAGCATTTCATTTTCTTAATACTGAGGGAGACCTTCTGTCGTTGAATAGTATCCTATATTTCCACAAGTTTATAGTGACACTCCTAGCGTTTATTTATTCTCTTGGCAAAGTGGATATAAATAGAGCTAAATAAGTTGTATTCTTTAGTAACACCAAGCTCCAGGTAGTTTCTTTTAGCGCCACTACAATTCTGTAAGGTTGGTTGTTAAACTCAGCTCAGGCAACTTAGCTCGAGGCATCACTCCACGGTAGTTTTTAGCAATAGAGAAACACACAGTGATGCTTTACAGCAACCACGGACACCTCTGTCCACATGCAAATCGATGTCCAAAGGTCAGAATTTCTACAATAACTGTGCCACCCCTATAAAGGCATTCAGAAACAGAAAAAGCAAGAGCCCACAAAAAAAAGTGCGTGGATGAGTTGACATGATAGGGGGAAAAAAAGACTCATCAGTTTGAAACAGATGAGCATAATAAAGCTTATTAATTGATCACATATTGAGCCACTTCCCCCAGAGACGCTCCAACAGTAGGATGAAATTGATAAATGTGTGATAGCAAAGTTCTTGTCAGGCCTTATCATGAAGACCGCGCAACACTGCTCAAGAAAGACCAATTGAAACACAAATATACCCAGGGCCACCCAAACAGGATAATCAAAGGAATGAAGAGCCTCTCTCTTCAGAGGAGATGGAAAGATTTGGCTTTTCTAGCCCCGAGGAACAAAAAATAAGAGATGATTGCTCTCATCAGTAGGGCAGATACCAAAGGAGAGAACAAGGACTTCTGAGGATAAAGAATGATGCTGGCAGAAGAACAAAGAGAAACGGCCTGGAAGTGAATAAATTTGGGCTGGGAATCAGAAGAAAATTTCCAAGCATCAGAGAAGTAAAATTATGGACCAAAGCTGCAATAAGAGATAGAGCATGGTGAAAAACAAGCTGAAGTACATGCTTATCCAAAGCAGTTGCTGTGACAGCAGGGCTCCTTCCAGCTCTACCCTGATAGTTCAGGAGGTGCATTTGACCCTGTCTTTGATTAGAAAACCAACAGAAAGTGCAGCTAAAGCCAGGGAGCCTGTTTCTGATTCAGAAACTTTGCAGAATTTATTAGGAAAACAATTCTTTCAGTCATAAACAAAGGGAATAGTGAAGCAACTTTCCAGCCTGACATAGCAACTGAGCCATCACTCAGAATATAACAGTTTTGCAAGCTGACATTTTCTTGAACTAGATAAGAACTAGAAATAATTTGGAAAAAAAAAAAAAGAAATGTTAAGAGTAGTTAATTTTCAATGTGATTTTCAGTTTGAGGGTTGGTTATTTTTGTTCGTTTGGGGTGGTTTTTTTTTTGAAGTAAACATTCCTTGAGAAGATCAGTCAGAATATGATCAGGTAAGGAAAAGTTGCTTTTAGATAGCCACATTAACTTCAAAAATTGATCCTCCCAAAACACCTAAACACAAGCCAGTTTCTCCAATAATGGACTGATATTAACGTTCGTTTTATGTCAGGATTTCTTACATCCTCATCAGTCAGCAAACTTGAACAGCTCCATCAGCAAGCTGGTTCTCCGTTTGGCGCCTGTTGATACTGCTCAGATCTGTAACATTTATACATTTATTTGCAAACCTCGCTTTGGCAATCAGCTTTTAAAACTGCAGTTGAAGCTAAAATCTGGTTTTTCTGTGCATAAGGCAATAGTGCCATCTCGTGGGAAATACTCTGCTTCCTGCCTTACAGTGGGCACAGGAGCTTGGAGCCCTTCTCCACACAAACATCTCCCCAAAAAAACCAGATGTCCATTTCTTTCTTATTTTTAAACTTGTTTCCCTTGGGTTAGCACATAAACTTTCATCTAAAATGCCCAGTAGCCTTTTCTGTGTGCTGTGGTAAGGTTTTCCAACGTTTTTGCTCTGCTCTGAGCTGCTCTCCTACAAATCTCAGCTCCAGCGCCTTGTTTGGGTACAGCCCAAGAGAGTCCAGGTTCTGCATCCTGCCATGAGGGTCTCGTGGGCAGGAGGGAGAGCACCAAGCCCAGCTCTGACTCTGCCTGCCCACAGAGCAATGCTACCCCATGTCCTTCAGCAAGGCCAGCTTCAATGGGCAAGCACATGCCATGCATGCTCAGGTCTGCTGGACATGCACTACACCCACAGCTGCCAGTCCCATCTCAACCCTGCCTCTCCTGTAGAGATTCTGGGTCCATTTGATCTGATTTAATGCCTCTTTACCTTTTTAATGGCTTTTTCCTTCAGTCTCTGCAGAGCCAAAACACAAACAACTTTTGACCCACCAGGAAGCACCAAAAACCTTTTTACATTTGCAATCTTACAGGTGAGAAACAAGGATTCATCTGCTTCTTCCACAAGCAGTGGAAGAAGCGTGCCAGCAACAAGGTCCTTTCTTCCAGCAAGCTCCATGTGCCTGGCTCCTTGGTGAGGAAGAGAACTGATTAACCCCAATCAGCTCCCTTTTACAGAAAGCAGGTGTTAAACAGACCAGCTGCCTGCTTCAGACTCCAGCCTTTTCTGCAAGGCTTCTCCTCCTACCACCATGCTGGTCTGCTGTGACTCCTCAAGGGCTTTAAGGGCTCTCCTGCCAAAATGCCAGCAGGGTGCAACCCTATATCTGGGCTTTGGTCAACCTACTTCTTCATAAACAAATAAAGGTAAATTCCAGCACTTTTTGTTGTTGTTTGGGGTTTTGTTTTGGGTTTTTTGTGGTGTTGTTTTTTTTTTTCCTGTTCATTTGTTTTGGGTTTTTTTTTTCCCCTCTATATCCTTGATAAAGGTAGTGAGTTCTGGAGCCATCAGATAGATATTAACCAGGAATAGGAATTTAGAATCCTGTATTCACAGCCAGTTTCCTTTTGCAGCCTGCAAAAGTGCACTGTTCAAGACACACTCAGGAATGAATCTTGGGCTGGTCAGGTGTGATCTTCCGCAATGCTGGTTGTTCAGCATTACAAATGAATCCAAACATCAAGCAGTCAACAGTAAAATATTACCTCCATTCATCATTTCTACACTCTTGCTAGTATTATAAAAATTAGTATTTATATTTTATAATGCCAGTATTATAAAATGAGAATAAACTGTCACATCTATTTTATCTTCTCATATGAGGCTCTAGCCCGTTTCCCTGGACTGCTGTATCTGTAGGGAGAGACAAACACTCCCAAGCCTAAAATTCCTGAGATGGACAATCTATCACAGCTCTCAATAAATTGTGCCAATACAGTTATAGCAGTATCAACAAAAAAAGACCATAAGCTTACAGAAAATAGATGTCACCTTGAGGTTTGCCATCATCTGTCCATTTGCAGCAACAGCAATTGAGATCTGGTTTAATTTGGTTTAAGCTAGATTCAGAGCAGGTCAGGTGCTGTTAGTGTAAGATACAAGGAGCTTATGCTTAGTATTTTATTAATTCTCTAACAAAATAACCAATTTACAATATAGTTTTGAGGTACTGTTTTTAAATGTGCTGTTTATTCATGCCAATTGAAATGGACCTGTTTAGATTGCAGCTAGTCATTCTTGAAATTCCAGTCTGATTGAGAAAAACATACTAATGTACTAATTGGTACCAACTGAAAATGGTAAAATTCTAAGTTTCGTATGCATTTCCCTGATTTAATAGCTGAAGAATTTGAAGACAGTACTTCATTTAAACGACAAGCTCTTCAGGTTGAGCAGTACAGCACACACTGACTGGAAATGAAAATACAAATTGTATTTTTATACCAAAGGACTGGCAAAGCTCTATCTGTGTCTAGTTTTATTTGGGTAGATTCCCGTTCCAATTACAGCAGCATGTAACAATAGCTGAGTTTCCTCTTCTGAGCAAAGCTGTGATATTCAGGATAAAAGTGAAGGCAGCAACAGTGTGCCTTGAGAAGGACTTTGCACCGAACCAGCTAATACTTCACATGCCCTTCTGTAAGCAACTCACTTCAGCCTGAATAATCATTCATCTACTTGTGGCATGTAAAGTGCTTTTAAAGAATAGAACATTCAATTTCTGATCAACCCCTAAAACCATAAAGCATGCATAAAGCTTTGCAAAAAGGAAGCCTGTCTACACAACATGCACTAAATGCAGTATTCCAATATGAACAAGTTACCCTGAAAGCAAAGGTTAACCCTAAGAAACAGAGAAAACAACAGCAGCAAAAAACAACATTCCTTCAGATTTTCTGAATTTTACATTTGCATCACAAAAGCCTCTAATAAATCTTTGCTGTAAGCTATTTAACATATTCTACTATTAAATAGTACAGTCATTTTATACAATAAATTGTGTTATTTTTCTGAACGGCAATATTTTGCCTTATTTTTTTCCCCCATGAACAAAGTACCCAAGAATCACACTTCACCAGAAAATAGACAAAACTTGAAAAATACTTGCCACTTTTTTATAACTCTGTTTCTTTATTACCTAAAATGAGTCAGCCATAAAAAGTGCAAACTGTACAAAAGTTCACAGGGCAAAATAGCTTTGTGAATAGAGGACGATGCTCCCAAATAATGTTTGTTTTGGGGGTGCATACATCACCAACCCAGAGACAGGTTTTCACTGAGGGTCCTGAATGCAGCTTATAAAGTTAAGTGTCACACCTGTTTGTGACAGATTATACTCCTCTGATGTAAAAGCTGAAATGCCAACTGTTGTGAAGAGAGAAAGTGAGCCCAAAATGATCCCTCTCTTTTGAAAGACAAAAATTGATAAAGAACTTTGAATGCAAGCCAAAGCCCCTTAAGAAAAACCAGTTTCACAGGAAGCAATACTAACAGTGGAAAACAGCACCTTTATGCTGACATTTTACTTTTAAGCAGGCAGCGTTACCTTGAGAACTGTTTTTGCAAGGCAGAATTGTTGCCTCCTCAAAGCCATAAGAAGGTACAAACACACCACCTTCTCTGTGTTCATGTCTTCATCTGCCAAGGGTAAAATGACACCAAGTGCTCTATGTTTGTGCTCTACCAAATGAAAGGTACAGCTTTCACATAAACACCACACCTGTATATCAGTAAGAGCCCCTGACAGAGTTGCTGACATCTGTTGTTTATCAAAACCACACATAAAATGAAATGTCCATTCCTTTAGCATACTTGCTTAGTATGCTGTGTGACTCGAAGAAACACAATACAGCCCTGAAACTTAAAACATTCCATCTGAACACAGGCTACTGTAGCTGCAAGCCCTAACAGAAATTAAAATCTGTTTGTAATACAAAGCTAGACTATTTCATGCTACAGTAAGAAAATAACTTGCAGTTAACACCAATCAAAAATGGCTGACAAAAGTTGCATAAAGCTGAAAGACGCTATTTAATCCAATAATAATGCAATATAAAAGTAAAGTTAAAAGGCTCAAATCCTGGAGGATGTACAGGCATCTGTTTTCCAGGGAGCACTGTCATATTTTTGGCCTTCACATTCAGTTTGTTCAGGCTGTAGAGTATTTTTGCTTTTACTTACCGCTCATCTTACAAGACTGAATCAGCACCACAGCTAACTGCCAGTGAGATTGGATGGGAGGACTCCACCAAGTTCCTGCTCCCAACTTTCCTTCTATCAGGATGCTGGGACAATATACCCAAGATAATTTCAGAGTTTAAAGTCTTCATTGTGCAGCAGCAAATTTAACTAAGCCATTCACCCTTAGTATCTGCTAGCTCTGCATGAGTCTCTGTATCAGTGAACTGCAAACATTAAAGAAGAAAGACTGAAGATACATTGATGACATTGTATTTTCCCAGACATAGCTGATAAAACATCCACATATTTAGACTGACTCCAGGACAGCCTTTGAATCAAGACAGACACAATCACTCTTCAAAGAGTTGACAAGCAGGAGACATTCTCCAGCAGTCTCAAAGCCCCTCACCAGTGTGTGCTATTCTGCATGGACACCTTGACCCAAAGGTGGTGTGTTTTTACACCCTATGTAGTCTCACTTCTATTAGTCTATCTGCAAAGAGTTTAAAATGAGCTCCAAATCTCACCTTCTTTTTCCTGGTATCAATGCTTTGATCATATTGTTCTAAAACTATCTTGTAATAGGAGCCTTACTGTTTGGGGCTTTTTTGTCACCTATTCAAATACACCCTTACTGTTTCTGATTTGCTGGATTTGCAAGTGTGGCATTATCCAGGTTTGTGATTTAGAGAAAAAAAAACCAGAAGAATCTTACTTACGATTTTAAAAACTCCTATTAAAATATCAATTTCAATTATATTTCAAATATATATAATTTAAAATATCAATGATCCATTCTTTTATAGAGTCTTACAAGCAATTGCAGAAGTCCCTTTTTAGAAGTTATTTTGCATCTGCTGGTTATTTTAATGTAATCTTTATTGACGTGCATTTCCTGCACTGTTGTCATGTGGATAAAAAGCAGCACTGGAGCTGTCAGTGTCTATCTTGACACCAAAAGCAATCTTCTATCTGACCCATTTAATTTGCTATAAATAAGCTGCACAAGGCAACCAGTACATTCCTATTAAAAGACTATGGGCTGCAGAGTACAGCAGAATAGAGTAAGGTTTGTTCAAATAATTGTTACCATGCCGTGTGCGGACTGACTTCCTATTTTGCTGAAAATGGTTTGCTCTGCTCTGAAACATAATAAAAAATTAATCCCAGAGCTGTTTTCTCACTACCACAACAAGTCACTGGCTGTCATTTTATTAGTTTTCTCTTTTGCTTTGAGACTAACTGGCACCTAGTAAGATGAGATGGTCCAGCAACCACTGCAAATTTGTCTTTTATGGCAATTTGAGATCTTTGGAAATACTAGTTCCTAGGGGCATCACAGGTGTGTGCAAGTCTGGAACTACCCTGCCTCTCATGCTTGTCAAGAAAAACATACTTCCTTGATGTAGTCTTAGTTTTCTCACTTAATTCAACTCAAAAACATAACACAGACGTGTCTTGTTATTTACATGCAAGAGACAAACACACAACACCTATTTAAAAAAACCAAACAAACAACAAAACCTACGCTTCCTTAGCCCTTGTTAACTACAAGATTTTGATAAATTCTTCATTTTTCTGCTCAAGACCATACTCGGGATACCTAATTGTCATCTCTTGCCACACAAGTTGCAGGTGCTCAATTTTTCCAGAAGTGTGTTTTCAGACATGAGATCAGTGCAGAAATATGCAGGTTTACTTCAAGCTCAGATCCATAGCTGTGACCAACAATCAGGCTTACAAGAGGAAGTCTACTGATGTGTATTTGATGTGCATTTTCTCTTGTGTTTTTCTTAGATAATAAGTACACCATATACGTGCACGTGCCTCTGTGTCCCCTTAGTTCATTCAGAGTGGCTCTTGTGAATGACTCTCTATACACAGGACCTGATTTTCCTCTCATCAGTTACTATCAGGCCTAATTCCAATGAAAATACATCTGTAGAACTGGAGTCACAGCTGATCCAAGGCTCATGGGGACCAATGCTGAAGTCTGCCTGAAATGTGATCCTGTGCCAAAGTCTTACGCCACACGAGAAGTAGAGAGAAAGCATGGATGTGTAAATCTGCGTAAGATTCCTGGAAATGGATCACAAAAGTCTGCTTCTGTAATCTAATTTTAAGTACTAAATAGCTTTAAAATAATAAAAAAAAAAATTAAAAAAATTGTTCATGTTATTACAGCAGTACTAATGAAATGTCATGTTCCAGGGCATAGGCTGATTAAAAGAGGACGCAGAAAGGAATTTTTCCTCCTCCTGACTGTTTGTATGACCAAAGTGTGAAGATGAATTTGGGGTAAGCTCCACATACCTTTGAAGCATCCCATATTGACTGGAATGCAACAGTGGAGTTGGTGAATTACACATCAGCTCCATTATGAGAAATGCTATGTTTCTGTGTAAAAGCACAAGACCATAGACAGTCATTTGTGTGGCTTGTGTTTAAGGCTGGCCCTAGAGATGAGATTCTGAGAGAAAGACAGTATCAAGTCTCTCAAAAATGAAAAAAGCTGGTATTAAAATAAACGTATACATGGGGAACAAACTATTCAAAGTGTCAGAATAAAACCTCTTCAGGTCTCTAATTCTTACACTTATAATAAACGCCCACAGGAAGAGATAACTGGGTAGGCTTTTTTCACTCTGTTCACAAGAATTACTCCTCTATCAGTCTGGTAGGAAAGCCCAATAAAAGTGCTACTGAATAGGTCACCTCAAGCAAATTATTTCAAGCCTACAAACAGTCAGTGGCACATTTAAACCACTAAGATTCATACTACAATTTTGTATGATTTCTAAGTAATAAGGAGTGTAACAAGGACTATTACTGCTTTGCTAAAGCAAGGCAAATGTGCTTTTTAAAGTACATTTCAATAAAGTCCTGGGGATTGCTGGAGTACTAGTAGTTTGCTCTGTGCAACTTTTGCACCGCAGTTAGAAAATTCAGTTTAGCACAAGGACATATTTAAAAGGATGCTGTGTGAGACTGGCACATCCTAAGATTATTGCTATTTTCTCAAATTGTAAATAAGCACCAGTTAATGAAACTGTTTTCAAGTAACAGCTAACTTCAACATTCTGCAACGTTCACCATTTAAGTTATATTGAACGTCCTATCAGGATGAACTGCATCATTTGGTACCTGTGGAAAACATTCTGGATGCGATTAATTCCACCTCCACCTGCAGAAGTACAGCATTGGTCCTCAGTGCTCTGCAAATTTTGCCAAATGAGTCTGATCCTGTATTGCATGCACCTTTTTTTTTTTTTTTTTTAATCAGAAGGGTTGAATTAGTTTCTAAAATTCTAAAGCCTTCTAAAATTCTAAAAACCACACTGATCACAAACTCCATTTGGAGTGACAACTGCCTTTCACATTATTGTGAGATTTGAGGTATTCTCGAAGAGAAAAGGCACCAGTGGAGTTGTTGGATCCAGATGTACTGAATCACGGGAACATGTTCCGTTAACGCCCTATTGAAAAAAAAAAGATACATTTCAGTAAAACTATTTTTTTTTTTGCTACGCTGGCTTGGCTTCAACACAGCTACACACTCTCACTTCAACACCACCACTTAGCTTTCTCTTTGGATTTTGAAAGACATGGAGGTAACAGGGATGCAGCTGACTGCCTCTTGTGGAGGGAAGAGAACAAGTTTTACTTACTGGCAGTAAAGGCAACCAGCAGAGAGAGCTCGTAACAGCGGTCTGAGTAGAGTGAAAAACAAACTCTCCTCCAAGTCAGAAATTTCAGCCTTTTCCCCACACACAGAAAAGAAAAGGGCTACCCATTTTAAAAATAAGACTTGGGCAAGTATTTTAGCATCAAAGACCTTCCGCATGTTAGTTTGTCTCAAGGGCTTAAAGTGAAAACCAGGAGTCATCATGAACTAACAAGCCCACTTACTTGGGCTTCCACTCCTCAGTGGTGAAGGACTGCGGCTTCGAGACAACTGCAAGACAAGCAGAAAAGGAAAGTCAGGTGTGCAAAAGAACTGTATCCAAGAAAGGCACCTGGTGACCTATCAACATTCAGAAAGTTTGCACGTGTCCATCAGCGCCACTCCACTGCTAAAGAGACAAATTCAACCACCTTCTAGTTTCAATATTCACACCCTGTGCACATCCCAAACAGTGAGTCTTTTCCAAAGCCTCTCACATTTTCAACAGTCACGTTTTAAGTTGAAGTCACCTATGTCAATTTAATAAGATGAGCAAACAATTAGGTAAATGTACATGATTTTCACAGAAATAATTAAAAATATCATGTAACTACACCATATGCAGAACTCTGCTAATGTCTCACGTATCATTACGTCAGTTCCTCCCCTCCTGCCCACCCTACACTGACATTCTGCTCCTTTGAGACATTAGAGGGTAAATTTAGATTACTAATTCCAGGAGGCAGGGACCGTGTGCTATATACGTACTGCAAGATGACTAAAACACTTCCAGATAATGCAATGATTCAGAAGGGTACTGAAACAAAGGAGAGCAGGGGAAAGCATTCCGAGGTCCAGTCGACACTTCTAACAATTTAACTATGACCTACTTCTCAGACAGTCTCTCCACTGATAATTACACCAGGCAATAACTGTCAGTTCAGCTTCACCTCACTCCAGACCCAGCAAAGGCATTCATTCTCAGTGCTAAAGTGCACATGTGACACACCAGCATTTTTAAAAGGTTGCCTACATTCTGAGTTCAAAATACTTGATGCTGTTTATACTCCAAGCATTCAGCTGGGGCTTACATGACGAGATCGAAGAGGACTGGTGCTGCGGCTCCGGCTTCTACTTCTACCCCTGTGAGACCACTACAAGAGAAGAGGTGAACAAACCACTTTTGAGAGAAGGCGTTTAATAATGACAGGCAACAGGCTTGGCAAGCAGACTCGCCATGCCGGAGACAGGGATTGAGGACAGAGAGTAAACAATAAATTCTCTCTTTAGAACAGGCTCTGCCAACAATCGTACAGCTCCATAATGAATACATATAATAAGGCCAACTGAATTATTCATCCTAAAAAACAGCATCCTAAAACATAACTGACATTTGAGATACACAATCCCAGACATACAGGGAACAATAGAGAATTTATCATCTAAAATTTTAAAACACTGTTTAAATCAAATGATCTCCCTTTACGTGTTACTTAACACAAGTACATACCAAAGCTCCTCTTTTTGTGACTGCCTCTCCCTTCACAATTACTACATCATTTTCCATCAGAGCAGGCCACACATGATAGGCCACAAAGGCAGCTGTGAAGTCAGAGTCAAAACTACGATGGTACCTGTGGAAACAGTACAAGAAATGTCTGCATGTAAGTGCCAAAAGAGAAATACGATGCTTCAAGTCATCGATGCTGATAAAAAGCAGAATACTGGCTACAGCTCATAAAGGTATTTCTTGGCAATATTTCCCTATCACCATGTATTCTTCAAGTGAGCTTGTAAAAAAGAAATGCATTTGTAAGACAGTCTTAATAGAACACACTGTCTACTCATCCTGAGAGACACTCCAACAAAGCCAGCTCACACTTCAGAAGGCCACTAGACCATGTTTTTGCATAAGCTCCACACAAGCCAGAGTCCTTGGGTCTGCTGACAGATCATATCTCCTGAGCAGCATTTTGGCAGGCACAGTCAGCCCATCTTCCTGAAACATCTTGCTAAACCAAAACCCCTATAAAGGCTATGACAGGAATACTTTACCTCAACTGTAAAGTTACATCCTAGTATCTTATGAGACAAGAGGCAATTTTATTACCAAGATCCTCAAATATTAGTAACGAAACAGTGACTTTTTAGCTAAGAGGAATTATTTAAAGGCCTGTACTAACACACCAGATATGTACTACCCCCCTAAGTCTGCAATATTGGCTGAATAAAACATGTCTGAACATAACTGAACTAAAAAATAGCAGTACATCTATACATTAGCAATGCATATACAATTGCAATTTACATAAAACAATGTTGTAAAGGGAAGCACGAAGCTTTGAATGGAGGAAGGTATATTTGGCCAGCCCTTTTATTGAATGGTATCACACAACAAACAAGAGTTATTTTAATTTCTACAAATTTTGCTCCAACTCTGTGCATCACGTATTATGCTATACACATAAATCTACATAGATGGCTAGGTATGTGTTTATATGTCTCCCACAGCAGCATGTGTAAACTCATTACACCTCGTTTTTTGAGGGCCCCACATCAAGCAGATGGAGAAAGCATCCCCAGACTATACCATAGCATTGCTGCCTTCTTCATTCAGCCAGTAGCTTTGGGTATCAAATAGGGATCATTAAGTAGCACTCTCCTCTTGAAGGGCTACTTTTATCTTCTCTACTTTTCTCTTTGGCATCTCGAGTTCATCCCCATCTGGGTTCTATTCCATTTTAAATTAATATTAGAAAGCTCCCTATTGGTATGGCTTTTCTTGCTTTTGAGAGCAATTTTTTTACAGCTATCAATCCCATTATTTTCCTTGAAGGCATGAAAGTACCCTATGACTCTCTGCCAAGCTAACAAAACAGCTACTTATTTATGGTGTGCAAAATTCCCATTTTTAAAAGGCTTTTTTTTTTTTTTTTGCTCAGCTCTAAATCAGAAGAGATTGGAGTGTATTAAGATCCATATGGTGTACAGCAGCCAGAGCCTGGAGGTCACAGCACACATGCTGATGATCCTCTTATCAGACGTGAACGTGCCAGATCTCAGTAAACAGAACTTTTACAAAATGGGCCAGAAAGGAGGAACAACGATGCAGATATTTTATAAGCACTGGAGGCAGACAAAGACTAACCAAGGAAAGGAAAGCCAATGAGAATTTTCCTTTCAAAGGATAAATTAAATATGCTCTAGAGACTGAAGTTTATCCAGAAAAATGCTGTGCTGTTCATTAAAAGAAAAGCTGTTAACACTGCTCAGCATCCTAGCATTTTTAGATCATCATAAATCTTAAGGACATACCAAATTCACTACAGAACAGGAATATTTTCTCCAAATTCATCTTTAGCATCAATTCTAAAACTTTACATTTATGAGGAGAGAAGTAAACCGTGCAACCTGATGAACTTTTTTTAATAGTAATAATCTGATGGAAAAGAAAGAGTTCTTACTTGGTCTCACTGAAAAGTTCTCCATCAGTACCGAAGGCAACATCAAGAGGAGGAAGAAGTGTCTGCATTGAAAAAGCCACACGGCACAACTCTCGAATCAAGGTGCTGATCACGATGAAATCAATTTCTGGTGGAAACGAAATCTTCGGATTGATGTTCATGGATCGAATTACTTCCTGAAAAATAAACACAACTGAGTAATTTGAGCTCCTTAACATTTTTACTCGGGGGCAAGTATGGAAATCCCTCCTAAATACGCCTCTCTGCTTTCTATTTAAAAATAAAGAAATGAATAAATCAGCATAAGAAGCTCCCAGCAATGTTGTCTCAGGCTATTCCAGAATGTATTAGCTTCAGAAAGAACATGCTGTTATTTTAGAAATAGCGTGCTCTGTATCATTGATTTCAATCTTATGACAAAGATGCAGCTTTTCAGGAGAGCACACAATTTAAGAAAAGTATGAGATTTAGCTTACATTTATTTCAGACAGTTACACTGTACCTTGGTAAAAAATTTTGATTCTGGCAGACAGGGACGTTCTAGTCACAGACAAATAAAAACAAGTAACTACTGGGACACACCACAATGTTATGTTAGAAAATAAACTGACAGAAGACAAAAGGCCGTGCGATAAACCTCCTTCCTTCTTTTTCCCTTCTTACAGCGCGTTTGTTGTTTACAAACTCCAAATTTCTCAGTTACTGGACTAGAGCAACACGTCCCTTCCCCCCTGCCCTTGACTTACATTGACACTGGCCTGAACGTCATAGAGATCCTCATGGCGAACTATGTAATCCAGGACAGTGTCTTCTAGTGACTCAGGCCCTGAATGCCCTAGAGACAGAGTGTCTCTCACACGCATTTTGAACTGCCTGTAGGCCATCTTTGCTGCATGAAAAGACTCCTGCAAACAGAAAGAATGTCTAGTTAAATACAGGAGACTGGGATTCATTTTTTTATCAATTACCTGACAGAATTAACTTAACCCTCTATCATCATTATTAGAAGGAATATAAAACACTGCTGTCAAAGTGAAAGTTAAAAATAGTACTCATCTGGGAGGACTTCTCTGATTCAATCAAGCGTGATTTATTTGCAGAAGACAGGATTGAAAAGCTTCCCACCTAACCTTCCTTTTTTATGCAGGATTCCATCACCCACCCACAATCAATGGAACTGCATTCAAAGATATCAAGAGCACAATTCAGTAACAGCATTTTACGTGCCCCGGCCTAACGTGGCAGATGGGGGCACCTTTTGTCTGTTGGGAAGAAAGATTTAACTGGAGAGTGTAAGCTGAACGACAGCTGGGGGGCAAAACCCAAAACCTTCAGTAACTGGAATGTGCTTGAGATCACACAGATTAATAGTTGCACTGCTGCCTCTCTGACACAGTATGTACTGCATCAGTGTGACTCAATAAAATTAGAAAAGCACATAGCTACAGGCAAGAGGGGAGCATGCTATGGAAAAAATTTTAGCTTTCTAAAGCTAACATTTTCTAAAGCTTAACTTCTTTTTTCCCTTTGATTTTCCTTGAAATTCTCAAAATACCTCACATTTACTATGAGGTCAGTCTTGAAGAAGTTTGTTTTCATTTTTCTGCACTTAGTCGTCTTTTCTGCAGAACTGATGCAGTACATACTGTGTCAGAGAGGCAGCAGTGCGACTGTTAATCTGTGTGATCTCAAGCACATTTCACTTACTGAAGGTTTTGGGTTTTGCCCCCCAGCTGTCATTCAGCTTACACTCTCCAGTTAAATCTTTCTTCCCAACAGACAAAAGGTGCCCCCACCTGCCACGTTAGGCCAGGGCACGTAAAATTCACGCACAGCTTAATCCAATCCAGCCATAAGATTTACAAAACACTTCTGACTTACAAACCAAGATTTTTTTATTTTTTTTTTTTCTTACCACAGCTGCCACATATATTATCCTCTGCACCATCTCCACGTCACTGATGTATGTTCTCAAAAGGGTCTCTGCATCCAAGCGCTCTTGAGCGTAGATGTCACCAAAGCGAGCTACCAGGCAGGCACGACGTGATGCATTTGTACGCCTGGCTCGGCCGGGTGAGCAGCTCCTCAGGGCGAGTGGGCCGGGTGCCGTTGGCTCATTGCGCCTCGGAGAAGGAGAGCGGCTCCGTGCAAGCCTACGACAGGGACATAGAGAGGCATGAGGTCACTTCACCACCCTCAGATGGTTTTTTCCCCTAGTGCACAGAGTTTTGCGTCGATTTAGTTATTACCAGGGTAAGCGGAGATCTTGGGCCAACGTAAGCAAAGGAGTAAAGCTGCAGCTGGTTAGTCTAATACGAAGGCATTTCTGTCAATGCATTTTACTGGCTAGAGCCTGGACAATAAAATTAGAGCCATTCCTAAAGTGTGTACCACAGAGAACTTTGTTCTGGGGAAACACACTTAACCATTAATACTTTGGAAATTTGTTCCTTGTTCAGTACCACTGAAGTGTTATAAAGTGAGAATAGAACAGCAAGTCCTGTACCATTGTACAGTATTCCAAGAGGACTTATAAAAAAATTAATAAAAACCCCAAAAAACCCACACACACAAAACCCCCCAACAACAAAAACAACAACCCAGCCATCTCTTTTCATTCCATACAGTTGCCCTCAGTGTATTTTGTAAAGCTGCTCTCTTTGCTGCTCTGCCAGAAGCCTAACACAACTTCCTAAAATTAAAACATTTGGGCACTATGGGAAATCAGCTAAAAAGTTTATGTTCCTTCATAACGAAGTACAAAAAGCTTTTGTTCAGATTTCAGTTTCAAATGAAGAGGGAATTCATGCTACCTACCATGATTCAGTGAGTTCTCTGAATAATGCCTTTACCTGCTCTGGAGAACAGACTTCTGTGCATCCAAGATGGAAATCTCATCCCGCAGTATTTGAATCTGCTG
The DNA here is from genome assembly GCA_024336885.1 of Actenoides hombroni. Classification (NCBI taxonomy): domain Eukaryota; kingdom Metazoa; phylum Chordata; class Aves; order Coraciiformes; family Alcedinidae; genus Actenoides; species Actenoides hombroni. Next base: position 871,514 of record WUAM01000260.1, on the reverse strand, counting down.
CTCACAGTCATTCAGACGATCCAACTTCTTCAGGGCATCCTCCTCTTGGGCACGAGAAGTCTTCAGACTTAACCACAGAATAAAGTCAGTCTCAAGATGTCCTTCTACCAGTGAAAACCAGCTATCAATTAATTCTCAGCATCAAACAAAAAGAGCGGAAAAAGAGAAATACTGATCAAGCTCCTTATGCTGAAATACAGGGAAATCAAGAGTTTAAAAAAAGCATACTCCAAAGCATACTCTTTGTTACACTTTAAAAGGTAAATGTGTACTGTGACAGGAGACTGAATGCACTGCACTTCATGTTACAGGAGGGATCACTGGTTGACATCTGGTGTCCTTGCGCTAGCTCAGATGAGGAGGTCTAAAAAAAGAAATTGATTTCTTTCCCATATTTAAAATGTTAACTAAACCAGCTCAGTTTTCTCTCCTACAGCTTAAGACTAGGTATTTTCTTATATCATGTTCTTGGGTTCTTTTCTTCACTGGAATATATTAGTCAGTCAAGAGGTATCACCAATGATGTTATTCAAGTAATATCAGAAGCTAGTAATTCCTCTCCTACTCTCCTCATGAGAAGCAATGTTTCTTAAACATTAGCAGGCAAACAGTTAAGCTAGTTTATCTTCTGTCCTTCATTCTTACTTAATGTTAGAAAGAATCCCAACATCTCAGTTTTCCCTTCTAACACTACCTGTGTGGTGTTTTCCTCTTTCCAAAAGCCAAATTTTGCAGGCAGTCTGTCCTGTTACTGAAGGACCCTTGTGAGGTTTTTTGAGGATCTGAACCAACAAAAGCTGCAACACCTATTAATTGCCAAGCTACCTGTTCTGACTTTCTAAGAAGCAGGCTGACTGAGGACTACAGGTAAAAGGAAAGACTGCTAAAGGAAAGACTGTCCTTCTGACCTGGATAGGAAAGGGTAAGGATGCTATTACAATCACATGGACATCCTTAGTCAGTTCCTCCAGCAAGGACTTCTAGCATAGTAGTAAAAAAAGGGCTAAAGAATTCTAATATACAGAAAAACTGGAAAAGGAAAGTAGATTTGGGAAGATGAGTTCTAGAGATAGAAATGGGTGAAAATGTACCCAAAAAAAAAAAAGAGAGAGAAAAAAAAGCCCTATATAATATACAACACATTAATCAGGCTTTCCTGACATTGCTGGGATAAAACTAAATTTGTTTGTCTGCATTGTCTAATAACTAAGAGAAAGGATAAATAAAAACTAATCATTTCACATCTGTAATATTTCTGTTATTTACTCCTATTCACATGGGGATTTTTCAGACAGTTTTAAAGCAATTTATGATAGTCTTTATCTCACTGCTGTGAGATCCATCTTTTCTTCATGACAGCAGGTAATGGCTATAAATACAAACAGATGCTTAGTTATGGGTCAGCCTTTGTCGGGGGGAAGCCACAAATATGAGAGCACATGACAGACTGAAACCAGCAGAAATACCTGCACCTTTCATTGTTCATCAAAAGTCATATGGCAAGTCATAAACATAAGAAAAACCACCACTGAAAACAAATGTATGTTCCTTTCTAAGAAAAAGTAGGTACCAAAAGAAGAGGGAAAAAAAAAAAAGCAAACAACAAAAACCCAAACAAATTAAAGACAGACATATTTATTTACCAATGCTGACTTTCATAAGCCTTAACACTAACCCTTTCAATGCTAATTAAAGTTATGCAGTATTCAGAGTATTGTTGATTCAGTCTACTGCTAAATATTAAACAGAGTATTATCATTTTTCTGTTAAGGTTAAAGAGATGCAGATGCTACAAAACAGATAAATAAATAGGAACAAACAAGGCAAGATACAGTTCTTTGAAAAATCAGAACAGTTTTTATAACCCACTTTTATTTTAAGGCTATAACTAGTCCTTTAAACTCCACCATCCAACCATTTAAAAATAAAACAGGCTACAATTTTCAACCATTTTTGTCAGGAGAAAACACAACAGCTTTGAGAATGCGTGTCAGGTACCTGCTTAACACTGTTTGGGCAAAGCAACCCACTGCTACCCTACAGTTTCAAATAGTTCATCACTGTTAAAGTCCTCACAGTTCCTCTGGTACTTGGGCTAAGCCCAACTCATTTAGTCAGACCGCCTTGAAATTCAAGGCAAGGGCAACTCCACCTATGTACATTTTGGCCAGATGCCTGTTTAACCTATTTTTAAGAGTTCCCTGCAACAGCAACACTGCATGGTCTTGAGGTAACTGATTCAAGCTTCCACACAGGCTGTTATTCATTACAAGCATGTTTATCAAAATTTCTTCCTATCAATTTATACAACAGGTCCTCCGTACAGCAGATCAAGAAAAGTCCTCTTGACCTCATTTACTTCCAAGTGAGTCGCCTGGCTCCAAGTTTGACTAGACTTTGGCACAAGTCTAAGCACCCTAATAGTAAGCTTCCATTTCTAACAGTATTAATAAGATTTTGTTTTGTGCATCGCAACCGTTTTTAGTGCCCTTTTCATCTTCCTCTGAAGAACTTCCAACTACTTTTAAATATTGATGGTTATTCATCTAAAAGATGCATATCCTCTTTCATAATTCTGCAGCAAATAGCTAAATCCTATTATATTAATATCTTTATATAATGAAAGCTTATACTGGCTAGAGAATTTCATTATACTGAATCTAGACCACTTTTGCTCTAACAGCCCTGGAGACCAAGATGTCTTGCAAAATGTACTTGAAAGTATGTGAGACAGACTACAGACAAGAGGAAGGAGATCATCAGCTATTCCAAACGCTTCAAGAAACAAGTTTACAAAGATGGAAAGGATACTCTGGCAAACTGGGAAGAGAGCAGTCAGGTTATATCCAAGAATCGAGAAATGATGTGAGCTATTTTTCATCCAACAAATCAAAAGAGCCCATGTCACAGGACTATGAGTTTATACTCCAGGTATCCATGCAAATATTTAAAATCCAAAGCAGCCATCAACACTTGCTAACATACAAAAAAACCCAACAAAACCAATGCCCCCACAACTCCTCCAACTCAAACAAATAAACAAACAAACAAAAAAAGACATCAGCTACAATTCGTAATAGTGAAGAATTATTACTGCTTCTAGAACTGGCTGTAGGTCAAGCCACAAAAGGCAATAAGTTTTAAGGACCCCTACAGTGACATGGAAAGGTAAGTCCCCCAGCTGCGCCCTTACTGCTGCAGATTAACTTCCCAGGTGTGACCAAAACACTTAGAAACTCAAAAAACATCTTTAAACCAGAGATGTCGACGTTACCAACGCTTGCAGACAGGCAAAAGGATTTGGCCAAAATGGTCTAAAAGAAAACGACATATAAAGAACTTGATCTTAAGACAGACAGACTGAAGTGCCTTTTATGTTACACACACATTACTTCCAAAAGCATCATAGCAAATTGCAAACAACGGTTTCCAGCTGTGTTCAGAATATGGTGCTCTCCTATTGAGCTTCATCTACAAGATTCAAATGCTATCAAGCTGCTAGTTCCTAAGTAATTCTTCCTCTATCCTAAAGGAAGAGGAAGTTCAGCCACAAGGGTTCTTCTCACATGGATCTGCTTATGCTAACTCTCTGCAACACTAAGAAAACAAGCTACAGGATGTAAAGGACCTAGACCTACTTTTTGCTATAGCACAGGACAGTGTGGAATAAACAGAACCTGCTGAGGTAAATGACAGACTGTGCCTCTACGTGCTGACTTTCTGCCACACAAATTCAATTTTTCTTACGCTGCTTTTAGCTGAACAATTTCGTCTTCTGCTGCCAAAAGAGTAGTGGCTGATTTGGTCTTTGTGTCTTCAAGAGCCAACTGGGTTTTTGCCAGACTGCAAGAAAAATTAATAACCTTCATGGTAAAGGCAGAGATTCTACCAGAGAATGTAATATGACAAACTTTAAGCAGACCAAGTCCATAGCAATTTGATATATGAAAACAATCACAATGGGCTTTGTGCAGACTATCAGCAGACAAATAGCTAATAAAAAGTTGTATCTGACTAGGCAATAACTGAATTATTTTGCTATGACCCATGATTTTTCATTAAGACTAAATTCCAGCTTCTACATCGCTTTCAACAATTTACAGCTTTCAGAATGATTTCACTGCCCATAGATGGGTGTCCTGGATTCAGTTCAGATTAATTATCAGATGAATTAATTTGTGTTGTTCTATTAAACTGTCCTTATCTCAGTCCATGGGGTTTCACCTTTTTCTTCCTCCTGATTCTCCTTCCCATCCACTAGGAGGGGGTATGTGTGTGGGAGGAAGCAGTGGGTAAGTGGCTGTGTGGTGTTTAGTTGACAGCAGAGGCTAAACCACAATAATGGGGTATCTTGGGACACGAGTTCTTTCTTCTGCACCTATCCCCTGCCTGCCAACAACTACACAACCGTGACTCCAAGCTGCATTGCCTTGAAAGGATCAGTTCTGAAACCTTCACACACAACTTCATCTCTGCTTGAATTACCTCTTCCCAACCCTCCACCTTCCAGACTTCTACTTTTGCAAACCACAGTCAACACCTCTCTGAGCTGACTGCACAGTGAAACGCAACCCACAAAACTGTGCAAAAGCTGTAAAGCTGATTGCCCACTTCTAGCAGGAGCTAGCCCAAAATGATTTTCTTGTACTGCAAACTGCCACACACTCACTGCAACCTGCATTACTAACTTCCTTGTACTTCTCACCTTGACCATCCAACACTTTTCTCCACTTCAAATAATCTTTTTCTGCCCACACAGGAGCGTAGGATAAAATGCATCACCCCTAAACCAACCTTTATATACACCTGAACCACAGAATGGCTGAGGTTGGAAGAGACCTCTGGAGGTCATCTGGTCCAACACCTCTGCTCAAGCAGTCAGAGTTGTTTGCCCAGGACTGTGTCCAGACTGCTTCTGAATATCTCCAAGGATGGAGACTCCACAACCTCCCTGGACAACTTGTACCAGTGCTCAGTCACCCCCACAGTAAAAAAATGCATTTCCTGACATTCAGAGGGAACCTCCTGTGTTTTAGTTTGTGCCCTCTGGTTCTGTCACTGAGCACCCTGGAAATGGCCTGTTTCTGTCTTCTTTATATCCCCTCTTCAACACCCTGCTGGAGTGGGTCCAGAGAAGGGCAATGAAGCTGATGAGGGGTCTGCAGAACATGTTTTATGAGGAGCAGCTGAGGGAACTGGGATTGTGTAGTCTTGAGACGAGAAGGCTGAAGGGAAACCTTATTGCTCTCTACAACTACCTGAAAGGTTGTAATGAGATGGGTGTTGGCCTCTTCTCCCAAGTAACTAGCAACAGGATGAGAGGAAATGGGCTTAAGGTGCACCAGAGGAGGTTTAGCTGGGATATTAGGAAAAATTTCTATAGTGGTGAGGCACTGGAACAGGCTGCCCAGGGAGGTGGTGGAGTCACCATCCCTGGTGGTGTTCAAAAAACATGTGGACATGGCACTTCAGGACATGGTTTAGTGGTCACGATAATGTTGGGTAGACAGCTGGACTTGATCTTAGAGGTCTTTTCCAACCTTAAGGATTCTATGATTCTAAGTATAGATGTTATAAGATCCACCAATCTCCCATAATCATTCTCTATGGTTAGAAACATCAACAGAAAAAAACACTCCTTTGTTTATGAAACCTTCTGGGCTAGAATTATTTTGCAATATTACCATCTAGAAAACCAGTTGAAAGATCAAGAACAAGAAAACTCTCTCTCCCTCCAAGTGTTGTGGGGTCATTCTCTCACCCACCTTGCCACTTTTGATATTTAACATATACTGTGAGATCACAAGACTTCTTCTGTCCTCTTCTTTTCAGGGGGATGCACTGATCTTTAACTCAAAGTTGACTGAGAGACCTTTTTGATAGTGAAAAGTTAGAATGCCCACGTTCATCCAAGATGAGACATAATAGCTACAAATGTATACAGATAAATAAGGGAAGAGCAGCTGATGTCATCTCCCTTGCCTCCTGTAAGGCCCACACAGCATCCTTCCCTCTAAATTGGAGAGATACAGATTGGATGGATGGACAAGGAACTGGCTGGGTAGCTATGCTCAAAGAGTTGCAGTCAACAGCTCAATGTCAAAACAGATCAGTGACAAGCAGTATCTGTCAGGGGTTTGTATTGGGACTGGCACTGTTCTGTATCTTTACTAATGACATAGTGGGATTGAGTGCACCCTTAGCAAGTTTGTGGGTGACACCAAGCTGAGTGGTGCAGTTGATATTATTGAGAGAATAGATGCCATCCAGGTCAAGGGACCTTGACAGGCTTGACGAGCAGGTCCATGTGAATCTCATGAAGTTCAACAGCACAAGAAAGGCATGAATCTGTTGAAGCAGGTCCAGAGGAGGGCCACAAAAATGATCAGAGAGCTGGAACACCTCTGTTGCGAAGAAAGACTGAGAGAGTTGGGGTTGTTCAGCCTGGAGAAGAGAAGGCTTCAGGGAGACCTTACTGCAGCCTTTTAATACTTAAACAGGGCTTATAAGAAAGACAGAATTTACTTTTTACCCCTATACTAATGATAGGGCAAGGAAGGGGTAATGGTTTTAAACCAAAAGAGAGAAAATTTAGATTGGTTATAAGGAAGAAATACTTTACCATGAAGGTGGTGAGAGACTGGAACAGGTTGCCCTGAGAGGCTGTAGGTGTCCCATCCCTGGAAGTGTTCAAGGAGAGAGGTTGGATGGGTCTTTGAGCAACCTAATCTGGTTGAAAATGTTCCTGCCATAAGCAGTGGGGTTGGACTAGATGATCTCTGACAGTCCCTTCCAAGCCAAACTATTCTGTGATTCTGCAAGTCTATGAAAGCAGGAGATACCCACAAGATTAAATAGACTATTGAACCTCTTTCCTCTAATCTAGTTAATACAGTTTGCAATTCTGAGAACTTGATATTCTTGGAATCACTTAATAGAGGCATTAAATCACTTCTTGTACTGACCCGAGGACTGCGAACCTTTGTTGTTCTCCTGCTGATAGGATGCATGAGAAAGTGTCTGTCACTTAGAGTTACCTCTGAAATGGCCCCAGAACTGGCACTAACTGCACAGATTTGTTTCTGAAGCAATTAAGACATTTTGAGACTCCACAAAAATCTGTTTTATGCAACTAGACAAAAACTGTTCAACCCTAGTCACTTATTTGAAAATCTTTTTCTCCATCTTACTACAATGGGTCTTGAACTTGTTAGATGTTCACACACTGATTATATACCTTAACTGATAATTACATGTTGTAGGTCCTTCCATAAGTGTTGCACTATAGCTACTCAACTACTTTGTATCAATGTTTGCTCAGCATGCAACAGTTCATTGACTGTAATTCCACTGGGATGGTCATGCACTACAGAAAACCATTTACTCTAGAATGCTGGCATGTCTTCCAACACCTCTGCCAGAAGCAAAACCTATGAAGTCAGTTTATGAATGTAGGTATGACTGTATCATTTGTAGCCACTTTGGACACATACAGACAATCCAGAGCCTAGATGTATTTTTAAGCTCCGATTTTAAGCCAGAAATGAAGCATTTTACAAATCCCCATATTTAGTATTTATAGGTCAAGAGAAAAAAAATGGCTTGCTGAAAAACAAACAAACAAAAAACAAACTGAAAGAATCACAATTCTCCTACTCTTGTTGTACAAGGTTGAGCTGTAGACGAGTTGAAGTCAGTTCTTCCTGCAGCTCTTGCAGTTTAAATGTCTGATTGCTGGCCAGTTCTCTTAGCTGTCTCTCTTTCTCAATTAAATCCTACAACAGAACACAAAACCGTGCTGCTTGAATGTTCAGCCTTACAGAATCCTTCAGCACTTGTAGCATAGCACTGGTAGCAGATGTATTTCTAAACATTTCAGTAAAGACCATTTCTAAAGTAACTGAAAACAAAAGCAACTGCGCACCTTCTAGAGACATAAACACTACCTTCCAGGCACAAAACAGCCTCAATTATATTAGGAAAAATATTCACTTCATTTACATTTACACTTTATGACAGAGAATATGGAAGGTCCACATATGGAGATACACCACCTGTATACACATCCTCTGAACAGTGCTCTTGCAGATGGGTTTGGGTTTTTTCCAGTCACTCATCTTCTGACTGACACTATCACCAATTCAAGCAAAGTTTTTGGGAACTCATGTATGCAAAATATAGGGCAGTTAGTAGAACAGAGGAGGCAACTATTGTCATTTCAGAAAGCACACTATTACACATGCAGCTCAGCCTTGCAGGTTTGCCCTATACTACCAGAATTAAATTACTAACTGTGCAGCAGACTTTTCTTTAAATTTTTAATGTCATGTGGAATTATAAACCCATAACTGGTGTAGCAGGTACACTGTCATTTAATAACTTCATTATTTTACACTTGGGGGTGTTTTGGCAGAACTCTACTCCTGCAATACACTAGAATCTGACTCTAAAGGGATATAATTTTTCTCTTGTCCTTATTTTAATTGTGAAAGATTTTGACGGGTGTAAAAATGATAAGAGAACATGGAGACATCACTGTCAGATCTCAAGATCTTTAATATTTTCCCCTAGTTTGCATCCACCAAGGAATGCTCTTATTTTCTTGCAAAACACAAAGCCACAGCAGATCCAGCTTTTCTGCTGAACTGTTAGTACTACAACACCCTTCAGTAAACATCAAATACGTACTCACTTCAAACATAAGGTGCACGCACCATCAGGTGCATGGTGGCATCATGATGGACACTAGCACTTTCCCCCCCCCACACCCTTCTGGAGACATTACAATGCTCAAATACTAAACAAAGATTATTTTTTTTTCTCTTAAAAAAAAAAAAAAAGTAGCTCGCAGCTAATTGTGCAATTATACACCTTCAGCTTACACGTGTATTTTAATACAGTGTTAGGTTTTCACTATGATGTCTTTGCAAATGTAAGTGTAGCTCTTTACCTAGAGAAGGAAAGCAGTACAAGAACATAGATCCTCTTACAAAGCAAATTCCTCCATATTGTCACTGATCCTTGTGAAGCAGCAAAAGCCTTGGAAAACCCGAAGTAAATTCAATGACCTCTTTTGATTTCCCTTACAAAGGGAATAAAGGTGAGACAGAAACAGCATACTTGTCTCCATGAACAACCAAGGCCGTATGCCACCAAGCAAAATCAGGGAGAAACGCTATTACCCACAGAAGTCATTAAAGCTCTCCTGCAGGTATAAGCTCATACCATTCTGTTCCCTTAAAACAAACTTTGTACATACCAGAGTGGGAGAGAGGTTGGTTTCCAAGAGCCTTCCTGAAGTAGCACAAGAAAAACAAGTCCCTAGCCATGGCAGGAGACGAGTTTTTATTGTTTCCACACCTGCATAATGCCCACCTAAGAAAATACATAAATGAAGAAACTGTGAGAACCCTTACAGAAAGAGCCAGAGCTTGAGAAGATAACACGTGTGAAACGTGCTAGTAATAGGACAAGACACTGATTTACCTTCTCGAGATGTTTCATTGAGGATTGTGAAGAGCTGCCCTTGAATCTCAGAGTTCAATTCTATTATTTCACAGCAGCGGTTCAGGTTCTGATCACAGGAATTAATCTGTAAATTAATATGTATTAATAAATCTGCCTGGGCTTTCTTACTTAAAATTACTCCTGTAACGATCACTACTTTTTTCCTATAATTAAATTTTCAGTGTCTTTTATCACTGCACCCTCTAGAATACTCGTATTTAAAAGGTTTACATTAACAGGCAAACGAACAAGACACCAGGACTTCTGCCACCCAGTTAACTCACTGCTTGAGAAAACGGACTCCTTTCCCCACTCAAAGAAGATGCATGAGCAAATATCCCTAAAAGAAAAATCATCGTAACTCTGGATGTGTTCATCTTTCAACACAGCATTTCTTTAAACAATAAGATAGGGCATTGTTGGATGAAAAAACATTTTAGTCCAAAATCGGATTTTCTGTATGAGGTGAAATAATACATATAAGGCTATTAATCTTGCTTTGTCGACAGCCACACGGCACCCTCATGCAATTCAACCTGATTTTTAAGAGTTACCAACCGAAAAACACTACTGAAGAACGTGCAAAATGCAGCATCATGCCTGGGAAACAAGCAGACAGGGAAACTGCACCGCTTCCAGCAAATGCAACTCTGAAAAGGAGCTGATGGGGTTAATCTGTACAGGGTGCCTCTGCATCTGCCAGGAGAACACACACTTTCTACCTGCTGCCTTAATCTTTATCTGTAACCTGTGTATCATCTTCACCATAGATTACCCTCTAGGTCTCCAGGCTTCAATGGGTCCAGATGGTTTTTAAAAGATTCCAAAGCAGCTAAAACCCCCACCCGTGGCCCTGTCAGCTTGCATCTGATTGCTGCAACACGCTGTCCTCCGGCCTCAAGGTGCACGGTCTCACCCAGCTAACCCCTGCCAGAACCCCGCTGCAAAGTGCATTTTTCCAGCTCATTACACCAACAAAACACCCACGGCGCTTCCATCTGCTAGCAACTTCTTTTCTGCAAAAAAGCAGCCTGAAACTGCTCGCCTTCGTTTCTCGAGACCTCAGAGATTACACCCACTTCTCTTACTACGGAGCGTTCAGCTCCCCTAGCAGGGGGAGCTCAGCGCTCCAGAGGTTTGCCTTCACCATCTATTTGCCAGATTTTAAAATGCCTGCCTCTGTTCTTTCACCTCTGGTGTCCTGCAAGCCGTGCTAGCTTTACCCGCTGCCCTCAAACTCCTCCTTGAAATCGTCCTCTGCCATTAATCCCGGGGAGAGTTACGCTGGCTGTTAATACGCTGCAACTCCTACATACCATGAAGTAAGAAAAAAGAACTGACTCCCCTTGAAAAGGCTGCATCTCTGCTCAGCACCTTTCCTCACTAAACACAGCACGCAGTAGATGGTGACAGGCTCACGACCAAATCAACTATCAGTGTCCTGAACCGACCCATACCTGGGGACACAGGACTGAGAACTCTTGTCAAGATTTTCTGCTGAGACAATTCGCAACTGTCAAATCTCAGGTCCCTTCATCTCATCTTGCTCCAATTTTATGTTTCTCTAACGCTTTCACTGATCTGCTTTCTCTATCCCCTGTTATCTTACAATTTCCGTGTATCCCATTACATCCATCTGCATCCTTCTCTTCAGACACATCCAAAACTCCTTCTTCACACCTGCTTCCCTCCATCCAAAGCCCTTCTGCAGTTGTCCTGTCTTGCAGCAGCCTCACAGCTCTAAAAGGCTTCCCGCTCAGGAGAGATGGAAAGCTGGGTAACTCCATTCTCACTTTCAACATCCTTTTTTCTTCACATTTTCCTGACTGTTCCCAGGCCACAAGCGATTTCGGGTGAGCCCACCCTCACCCGTGCTCTTTCCATCTGCTGGTCTTTTACCACAAAACTCTTTTCTGATCCAGACTCAGTCATTACAAATCAAACATAATTTTTAACCTCCAGTCCTTGCTTCCAGTGAACCTTATCACGGGGGGGGGGGGGGGGGGGGGGGGGGGAGGTGCCACACCAGGGGCGAGGAGCACGGGGAGAACAAAAACACGGAGAGAAGCTGCGTGGGCGCGAG
>WUAM01000260.1:816556-855496 GCA_024336885.1 Actenoides hombroni | reverse complement strand
AGATATATGTATATTTTTATATATATATATACACACAAGTTATTTTAGTTACCATTTCAGTCTAAAAATCATGTAAAATCATTTTCGTAATTAAATGCTTTCTGATGTTTCCAGTAGGAATTAACAGACTAAAGTGAATTCACACCTGAAGCTCACTTAAAACACCCAAAAGCTCACTTGGCACACTAGCATTAATACTTCCTTAAACTAAAACACTAGCGGTAATAATTCCTCAAAATAAAGCACCTAGTTAATGCAGTACCTGTTGCGGGAAGATCCAAACGGCTCGAAGTCATGTCTGAAAACGTGTGTGTCTCTTTCAGATTACGCTGGTTATCTGGGCAGTGATCCGAATCGGTCCCAACGGCTGTGACAGTATGGAGTTCCACGAGAGTGGCTTGTTGAGGTTTAAGCAGGTTTCTGACATGGGCGTTATACATCCCTTATATAAAAGCACCGTAGGAGGCAGACGTAATGAGGATTTGGTGATCACTGGCAATAATCAGCCTGTAAGTTCTAGCATGAATTGAAAGCCTGTGAGCAAGGCTATGGAATTGCACTCAACATTATTAATGAACATTACCTTTGAAACACCGTTAACTTCGTGACTTTGTTTCTGAAGATTGTATTTCAGCAAGGAACAACCAAGCTTAGTGTGGAAAAAGACAAAACTTCTATTACCAGCGATATTGGCATGGAATTTGTTGACCCGCGGACACAAAATACCTTGTTCAGCACAGACTATGAAACTCATGAGTTTCACCTGCCCAATGGAGTTAAAATCTTGAATGTGCAAAAGGCCTCTACGGAGAGGGTATGTCTCTTAACTGCCACTTTTTGTAAAAGCTCATTACGGGGTTGCCTTAGTTGTAGAATAAGAAAAAAGTTTACTAATCTGATCTTTCAAGCATATTTAGAAGTTTGGCTAAATGTAGCTAAAAATACAGCTCTGAAAATTTAAAGCACCCTAAAAATTAGAACAGAAATGAAAACTGACATCATTAAATGAGTGTAATATCAGGAATACTGTGCCAGCTAGGTCTGTGTGTCTTTTTATTAAGCATTTATCCACTTGGGCATGGGTAACTGTGTCAGAGATGAGATTTCTATGAAAAGCTTCTCTGTTTCTAGTGAGATCTTACAAAAACAATTACCAAAACTTCATGTATAATTTTCCTTCTCTTGGAAATAAGCGTTCATTACTGTCAGAATCTCAGAAGCCCGAGTAAAAGCATAAGAGAACAATCACAGCATTATGACACAGTTGTGTCAGTTCGTGGCTTCTAGGTTAAACAAGTTCTTAGTTTGGTTTTTATGTGAAATAAGCTTTATTTATTGGAAAAGTAAAAAACCTAAATGTCAGTGCGTGTACATTTAAAATGTTCATTTAATGTCAGGCTAGAATTTCTTTCTTGCATATCCTCACTCAGAGGCTTTACAGGTAGAGCGCAGCGCGTAGTTATTTTGTTTAACACAGCAAAGCAGCATCAGAGGTTTTATAGAGGGTTGAGTGTGCCTTAGGAAGTATTGAGCAACATTGTTAAGGACAAAGAATTTAGCTTGCTTTCCTGTGTTTCCTCAGTAAGGCTAACAAATGGCATTTTCCAAGAAATAAAACCCAAACCCCTATAAATACATAGGAAGAACAGATTACATCAAAACAGAGGAGTAAGTCTACATCATCAGAAGCCTATATTGGCTACTACTGTGAACTGTGTATCCCATAAAATTGTTGTATTCTTTTTATCACAAAAACAAACTGTTTTTTATACCTTCTGAAGCTAAGCAATCCTTCTTTTCAGTCATAAGAGTAGAAAATATCAAATTGGCAGAAGCTTCATAGGCATAACAGCAAGAAGTACATAAAATCTTTTTATTCAGTTGTGTATTAATATTTTTAAGGTAATTCAATTTACTCAGACTTACCCAACTGACGCCTTTTCATTGTTCTGTAATACACTTTTTTTGTTCATGTTCTTAGATTACCAGCAATGCAACCAGTGATCTGAACATAAAGGTCGATGGCCGTGCTATTGTCCGTGGAAACGAAGGTGTTTTCATCACAGGCAAGACCATTGAGTTTCGAATGGGAGGTAACATGGAACTTAAAGCAGTAAGTAGTTCAAATCAGCACTTTTCCAACAGCTTAGTTTCAAAGTCAGGCTGATAATAAACTGATGTAGCTTTACGTGATACCAGATTTTATATAAAGCAGTCATGCATAAAGTTTAGTTGCAGTCAGTGTATTTTGTAGGGTTTTAAAAGGTGGTTTATTACTTTGCTGTTAATCAGTGGTTCAGTAGTTTTCTGGTAACAATGATTTAGTACCATTAAGAGGTTGAAAACCCACAATGCAAGTAAAGCTAAGCTGTTGGCCTCTACACTGAAATGAATACCAAAGGGAACTCATCCTCTCTTCTGGAGGCTTTACTTGGGTCAGCAGCCTTGGCCAGAGGAGCAGAGCACACAGGAGCATGACCTTCTGTGCTGCTGCAGGAAGACTCACCAGTGTTCACTGAAGACTTCTGGAGACTGTTAAGATTGCAGGGAATATGGAATGATGGAAAAGGTTAATGGAGAATAAAAAAATAAAGATACGTGCACTTTTATTTCACGTGGAATGAATTTCATGCGTGAATTCAAACACTGATTCCCATTTCACATCTGTGGTTTTATATTTACTGTGTTTGCTAGTAGGTCTGTGGAGTGAGAAGCCACACTACTGCTGTGTCTCTCAGTATCAATCTACCACTGGAACAGCAAAGCACATTGCTGACAACAACTGAGAAATTCACGGGCATGATTCACAGATTTCATTAGAAAACGAAACCTTGTCATATGTGCTTTTTTTTATTCTGCTGATTTCTACAGCCAACCTAAATATGTCATTTGTTCCTTAAAGCAGCTTGTCCTTTTCAAAAACAATCTGCCTTGTTTAAATTACAAGTTGGACTTTTTTTTTTTTTCTCTCTCCTTCTTAATAGGAGAACAGCATTATCCTGAACGGAACGGTGATGGTCAGCCCATCGCGACTGCCCAGTTCTTCTTACGGGGAACAATTTAATAACGGCAACTGGCTGCGTTTCAAGCTCTGTATGTGTGCAGATGGGACACTGTTCAAGGTTCAGGTGACAGGTTACAACATGGGTTGTCAGACTTCTGTCAATCCGTGTGGAGCCACGCACTAAAACACAGACGCCTACCTAGAAGAGTTCTCTTGTAGTGTTTACACATATTTGTATGAAGTAATTGCATGCCCTCAAGGATTTCTGGTTTTACAGCGATTTGTACTAACATTTATTATGTAATATTTTTAAACAAAGGTTGTGTTCAGCAGTATTATGTCACCATCCTGTTAGCAGTGATAGTGGCGCTGATTTAGTAAGTTTTCAGTCTGCATGCATACTGAAGTACCTTCCTGTGCTGGGATCAGGAGTATTTTGAATATATTTAAAGAACGTGATCTTTAAAGAACACAGAATGTATTTAAAGAACTTGATCTGAGCAGCAACATCGACTGCCTTCAGCTATCATTAAAGGAGGTTTTTGTCCTACATCCCAAGACCTCGAGGGCTGCTGAGAACACAGCTGCAGCCTGAAGTACTCACACGGGGAACGTCGATTTGTTGTTGGAAGCGGATTTGCCTCGGCTGGCTGAAGCGGCAGAGTTTTATCCTAATTTCTCACCAAAGGTTGATACAATGATTTCCTCCAAAATTCTGTGGTTTACCATATGTACGCTAAGAGAGGGTAATAGCAGAATGATTTAAAAAGATTGCATTATTTCTATGTATTCTCACGTACGTAAGAAGAAAAACGCTAGCAAAAATAATATTCTCAGAGTAATAGTGAGTGTGGAAACATAACTGCAGTTTTGAAATAGCCTTGTGATTGTTGAAGTGTTGCTTGAGCTCCCATTCTATCTGTGCAGTTTAGCCATTCTACAGTTGCTTAGTTCATGTGAAATACTTATAAAAAGTGTTTATATTAGAAGTACATTTTTAAATGTACATTTTACATTTCAACTTGCTCACTACTCAAAAAGAGTGTTGCTCCTGTGTGCTTTCATGTGAACAGTACATGAATCCATTATTCAACAGGTAACAATCTAAAGCATGACTGTTGCAGCAGTGTCTTTTCCCCTCATAAATGTCCATCCTGCTGCACTGCTGAGAACCTCAGAGTTAAATTCTGTAGTTAAACTGCAGGTCTGTAATTCTAAATGCGACGGTGTTGGATCCTGTGACCGCAGAGTAAAGACACGTGGATCTGAATTTGTCAGCAGTGGAACTGTGTCTGTGAACGGGGGCCTTACAGAAACTGTTACAGCCTTCTAACTGCTTTTGCAGAGGTAAGGGGCTCTGCACTAAAAATAGACCAGATCATTAGAAGATTCTTCCTTTTCCTACCCCAGGTATTTCTTCACTTTAAAAGAGTTTTGTTTTGCAGTAGCATCAAATAACCTTAATAATAGAGGCCCCCAAAGATGACTTTGCTTTTTTGACAAGTAAGCACACACCTCTTTCTGAAAGTTGTGCAAATATTACAGGCTAACGTCAGAACTGGTCATTGGATAGGGGAAGATCAACGATCAGCCCTTGCTTTAGAGCCCTCAAAGTACATAGAATTCTACAACATACAAATCGTCTCCTGCTGCAACAAGAACTTTATATCTAAGGTCCCAGTGCCTGTGATTCCTAGAGGTCAGTTAAGTCCTCATGCAGGATGTGTATGGGTGGAAGCAGTTTCTAGAGGAGAACACTGAGGCCAGGCATTATGCCACAGGGGAAGCCAGAGGGGTCACGTTTCCCTCATTGCTCAAAGGCAAAGCCAGATTTTGATGCTCAATAGTTGTCCGGGTTTCGGGAGGTGGAAAGTATTGGAGCTCCTCTAACAAAACCAGAATAAATGGAGTAAAATGTAGCAAAAGCCATTGAATTGCTCACGGTAAAGATTATAGGGAGTACTAACATTTTTGCATGCTGCCTTCATGAACTTCCTAGTTTCACTGGAGTTAATATTTATTGATGACTTCAACACACATTTTGCTGCCAACATGCACACATCTTTGCTGCTAAGTAGTGCCTCGGTATCTCTGACGCTTAAGTGGAGGAACTTTATAAACATTTTTAGAATTTCCAGTCTCATGCTAATGGAAGTTGGTCACTTGATTTTTATATATATAAATAAATATACGCACATAGAGAAATACAAGCAGCAGTATCCTCAAAGCTGAAGTAGGTCTTGAAAATGACAGATACTGCCTTGGTCAAGTAGATTACAGAGGAAGAGGATATTAAAGCTTTTCTCTGGTTAATACTGACATGCCTAGATGCTAGTATTTGATTCTTGTAATTACCAAGAGTTCTTTTTAAAATACTGTATGTGTCATAACTGAAAGGTTAGTCACAAAGGTACTCTTAAATCATGGTCTAGAGAATTGGTTTTCAAGTGTGGATTTTTTTGTCAAAAAGCAGCAAAACTAATCATACCAGTACCAAATGAAATAAATCATCTGTTTGTTAGCCACTATTTATGTATCGTGAATATATTTTGTTGCCTTTGCTACACAGTTCAAGAAGTGTTGGCACCCCACCTGTCTTCTGCTCTGCATTTATTTGTCGTTTATCTTCTAACTGCCTACGGTACATTTTTCTATAGGTATTTAAAACAGCGTGTGCCACATTATTTATTTCAATCTCAGAGATGCACTTAAGATTCTGTGTGATTAAAGTACATTTTACACGCCTCTGCGTAAAATACCATCCTGCGTACGCTGAAACAACTTACAGCTGAGGAGTTCTTCTCAGAGTTGTTTCAATAGGTGAAAGACAACTGAATTTCTCATCTCTGTTTTGAGTGAAACAATAAATTCTAAGATGCAGCTGTGGTTCGGATGTCATTTGTAAGAATATAGTTTTTTCATTAAAAGTACGTTGCCATGAATGGGGAAACCAGTATTTTATTAGGTTGCAAGTGTGACTGTCATTCCGCATCTATGCGTCAGGGCTTGTATCGGGTGGACTTTGCTCAGCAGTGCTTGTCTACAATACCTGGAGGAGAGTTCCAAAGTCTCCACCGTTGTTAGTTCACAAGTTCCTGCGAAGCTGTCTTTCGTGGCCAAAGAGCTGGAAAGAGAAGGAAAAGGTTTGGATTTTTTGTGTGGGGGGGGGAGAGGTGGAGGAACAGGGAATGTTACCACTTAATGAATGTTCTTTTTGAAAAGTACCTAAGACTGCAAAACTGGATGTTTAAGGCAGAACATTGGTAATGCTTTGGCTATTTGTTTAGTGTTGAATTGGTTTTATGTCAGAGTATTTCCGCTCTCTGTTTAACTCTTTGTTACGCTGAGCTTACCGCAATTTTACATTCTACATACAGATACTATGGATAAGCTTCACTTGAGTGTCATAGCTGTGGTCCTTTACTTGAATCTTCCTGGATCCAAGTCACAGCAGATTCTTCTTGCTACGCATCACAGTTCAGACCATGGGTGGAATGGGAGGTTCTTGCTGAATTGTTCCACTATTCCAGAAGGTGCATCGCAAACGGCAATAACGGCGGATTTTAGTTACAAGAACATTAAAACTTTTCTGTGCACTGATGGAAGAAATGAAGAATGCATGCTAAAACACCTGAACCTCAGTAACAACCTGATTACTGAACTCTCCTTAACTACTTGTAGAAACTTAGCAGTTTTAGAAACTCTAAACCTCAACGATAATGCCATCCACACTCTCACACTGGACTTACCTATGCCTGCATATGGGTCTAACAAGTATGGAACAGCTGATCGTCTCCTGCCTGCTTTGAAACTATTGTCAGTTGAAAGAAATAATCTTAATACAGTTCCAAGAGGTAAGCATTTCAAAATCTTTAAGCACCTCACTCCCAAGGGATAAGTTGGCTTTGGATACGATTTGGGACATCTTCCTGAATTTAGAATGCAACTTTCTCATTTAGTTATAAGACGAGGGAAAGTTCCACCTATGACCAAATACATAAGACTGAAGGAAACAGGTTGTTTCAGATTAGGTGGGGCTTTTTTATAGGCTTTACAATCGTAATGCCTTAATGTCAGCCATATATAACCACACTGATCCTTGGAGAGTCCAAGCAGTACTTTTTATTGTATAGGAAGGGAAGTAAGGACCTTTGGAAAAACACCAGCCTCCACAACCCCGTCGTGAACCTCAACATCAAGAAAATGATGGATAATGAATTTCATACTACTTATCAGGAGAAAGGCAATACTCTTTTAAATAAAACTAGCTCCAATTTCAGTATTTCAGAAAATTATATTCGGTTCAGTCAAAACAACTTCGGTCTGTGCCATCTGGCACCCGGCCAAAGCGACAGCTTCTAGTGACGAGAGAGGGCTGTAAGGTTTCGATAGCGTTTGCTAGTCACTGAGCATCGTCACCCTGCTGACAGCCTCTGTCCTCACAAACAGATAATTCACAGTGTGAGATAAGTGGGGTTTTGGTTTGCCCTCTGACCTAGCACTTTCAAAATCTAATTCATCCGATTATGTTATCGGTGATGAATTCAACAAACACCACGTAGGATAGTGTTGCTCGTATTGCAGCTTCTGCTTCATTTAAATACTGTTTTGACAAAGGCGGACAAATGGAATAATTTTGCACCTCAAAAGTTGCCCCTCAAATTTTTGGTCCTCAAAGTTCTATTTTTCTCCTTTTTTGATAATAATTCTCTAGTATTCAGGTAACTGTTTTGCTTAATTATTTTGTAGTATCTGTAAGATTCCTATATGGACAGTATAGAAAAGCTGACATTATAAAACACACTGATGCAAATTTGATTTTTGATAGATACAATTACACATTATAGGATGCCTCAGTGGGTCAGACAGATCAACCCTTTTCTATGAGACTCAGTTTTCAGATGTTAAAAGTCAAATTGCTGCGCATCATACCACTATACAAGTTATATTTAAATCCCATCTTCATTTAAATACAAGTTCCGAACTTCAATTTGCCACTCCAAAACATGTCACTAACATTCTAGTTTGTAAGCTCCGGTAAGAAAACGCAACCTGAAGTTCTAAAGCAGAGGGGTTTGGCCACAGAGAAACCCTTCTCACAACAGCCACCCCAGGTGTCAGGCTGCTGCCCACTGCTGCCATACCAGTGTGTATTTTGGGCTCAAATTCAGCTTCAGGGAATCATCAAAATTACAATTCTTCACACAGGTACAAGGAAGAATTAATTTATGAACTGCCAGAACTTCTGACTGCCCTTCCTATCAGCTACCTCTACTTTTACAGGAGCAATGGGTCATTCCCTCTGCTTTTCATGATAAACCCCAAGATCAATTACTCAGCAATCAAAGAAGCAAACTGGAATTTCAAGAGATTTCCAATAAACCAGATGACACCAAGGGCAAAATTTTAAGGCGAACTAGTAGCGTCTCAACAATGCTGTATGATCCAAACCGACTTTAGAGTGCCATTCAGGTGTTACAAACTGTGGTGATGCTGAGTATTCAAGCACCTACCTTCCCACTGCAACTTGCAGGCTGGAGCTCTGGGGGCTGCTGTGCAGCACCTAGGAAAGCAGAAGTATCTCCAGCATTCAAAAGGGCTACTTACGCAAGACCGATGCTGTCATAGCTAGGACACGATGAAGAATATACTGTCATGCTTGATAATTCATAGGCAGACAGGCATAGCAACATGGTAAAAATAGCAAAACATGGCAAAAAGGTATAATAGTTTTGCTCTTTCTAGGACTAGGCCTGCTGCAGTCTTTACAAACTGTCCATATGACATCCAATGGCATACGACAGATCGATAGGAATGATTTTCAAAGCTGCTCACAGCTGAAGGAGATCATCCTGCGAAAGAACAAGATCACTACAATCCATCCAGACGCCTTCAGGGATCTCAACAAATTACAGGTCGCAAAGCAATCCTACAGCTGTTTCAATGTTCTGTGTTAATCACCACTAGAGATATTAACTGTCAACTATCCAGTATGATTACATTAGTCTTTGATTACTATATTAGTGTGCAATTATAAAAACTAAAGCAAATGGTGAAAATAATAATTATTTTTCTATAACATATATTTGCTTTTCATATATAGGGAAACACACACATTTGTAGATTGACCATTTATCAGTGTCAGAAACCAACCCATAACTGGCCTAAACGCACGTTTGTCCTTTTCTACTTCCACCCCTGCCCCAGTGAGAGCCCTGCAGCTTCCCACTCACACCGAGGCAGTCTACAACAGGAGAAGTCTAAATAGACCACAATCAAAAACTTTTTGTTTAAATTCAGAAGCTTAGAACAATATCCCTGAAATCTTAACCAGACGTATTGTTTTCATAACTGCAAAACGGCTTGTATGCTAAAATAAATGTTACTGTTGATACTGCAGTTAGGATTCCATTGTAAGGCTTATCAAATCAATTCTGAATTATTTTCACATAGGTTGTGGACCTCCGTGAAAATGCTCTGACAATCCCTCTACCACAGATATTAATCAGTCTGAACTTCTTCCAACTTGAAGTGGATTTGTCAAATAATGCTTGGATATTTGACTGTCAACTAAATTCTTTCAAACATTTATTTAATTTCGGTTTTGACTCCACAAGGAAAAAAATGAGTATTTCCTACAATAAATCTGCCAGCAACTCACAGAAACCTCTGCTGTATCTTTCAAGTTTCCATTTAAACTGCAGCGACAGCGTTTTGCTCAAGAGGGCTGTAATCCCAACGGGGAAGACATCAGTGCTCAACTGTGACTTGGACAACACGAGGGGTACGTAAAACAGGGACTCCATCCATATGCTGCTAAAATCCAAGTGCTTAAAGAACGACCACAGAAATCTGGTTTAAAAAGGGGATTTCTAAAGATATCCTTAAAAATAACTGAGCAACAATTTCACA
Source organism: Actenoides hombroni (assembly GCA_024336885.1). Lineage (NCBI taxonomy): Eukaryota > Metazoa > Chordata > Aves > Coraciiformes > Alcedinidae > Actenoides > Actenoides hombroni. The sequence goes on along the minus strand of WUAM01000260.1, from coordinate 845,580 downwards.
GGCAAATTATTTCATTAGAAAGTGGTATACTGGTTAGAATATGTGAGAGTCAGGTTTCCCAAATGAAAGTCTTCATCTCCTTCCTTACCTTAAATTAGTAAGTGATGCCAAATGATACACAAATAAATTTCAGTCAGGGGTACATAGCAAATTTACAGTGAATTCTGGAACGCGAACGAAGGACCAGATAGTGAGGTAGCACTTCTGGGGCACGTCAAAATTGGAGAGATACAATATTGTTTCTAGTATTCAGTGACAACAAAATGAAATGAAAATTTATTTGCAAGGGAAAGGATGTGTATTTCTTATAAAGAAGTACAACTACTGCGGCACGCAGTTCACTTAAGGAAATGAATTCAGCCTTTGCCATTAACAAAGAGCACTTGAAGTACAAGTGAAAAAATAACAGAGCTAAGACTTCCTATGCAGAAGAAGAACTAAGACCAAACTTAGTGTAGGTGGTGCATTTGTCATGTGCTATCAGGCAAAGCAGTTTAATGGGCTAACAGCACTTCGAGGTGGTCAGGCTTTCCCCTTGGAACACTACCCTCGAATAAAAATACATAGAGTCTCTCAGAAAGGCCATCTGTTTCGTCCATTGACAAGGAGAGTCACAGAAACTCTGATCACACGGGATTGAAGTCAACACACTGGATTGCACCAAGACTCAACTGGGAAGACAAGCAGATCCAAAGGCAAAGGTGTACATCCAACCTTGAAACATATTCCCAAAGCCAACAACCAGCCATGGCCTCTGTTAGCTAAAGTTTGGAACAGTTGCTCAGTAGACACAAGTATCTCTGGTTTTCAAGCGTTTTTGCTGTGGTCAAAGCAGTAACTACAGGAAAATCAGAGTGGTTGAAACACTGACAGTTAACGAGTAAAGTTTTGTCTCACAGCTGCACGCAGAGACCGTGGCCATGCTAGAGAACAGCTGACTATAAAATGGATCTTCCACGAGGGAGAACAGCAAGTGTTTCTAGTGCACCTGATTTCAGTGACCTCCTCCCTCACCCACCCTGTTGTTATTGTAAAGTCTGCTATTACAACCCCATACGTACTGTGTTTTCAATGGGGGAGTGGAATATATGATGGTTTAGCAGATATATGCTAGTATGTAAAATGACTAAAAAGAAAATGGATTTTATAACAAATAAAGCGATCAAAGATAGGTCAAGAGTATGTTCTTATATAAATAACTTGACCCTGCACACCAAGCATCCTATGCTTTTAAGAAAGACTTAGTTTGTGTTTTCTTTTATTTCAGGGACTGGAGTATCTTGGTGGACACCTAAGGGCAGAATTTCAAAAGACAATAGTCTTCCTCATATGACGCTGGATAAAATGAATAATTTAGTGATACACGATGCTGAGAAAACCGCTGCAGGGTTGTACTTGTGTATTTTTGATACGGCAAAGAAGAAATATCTCATCTACAACATACGGGTGAAAGAGGAGGTTTCAACATTTTTGGTTAGAAAAGCCAGAGACACTAGTGCTGTTTCTAGACAAGGAAGAACAGATCAAGATCTCATATTGGCTGTCTGCCTCTCAGTGCTCATCACGTTTATTTGTGCTTTTTGCCTGGGTGCTTTTGCTAGACCCTACCTTGTCAGCCTGTGGAGACTCCTGTGGGGGAACAAAAATTCAGTTTCAGAACATACATATTGTAACCGAGCTTTTTCAGATGAAACCTTGAGCAGAGGGTTCTCTGCAAGCAACCCAACAAGAACAAAGTGTAATTTGTGCAGTTGTGGTGAGAATTCTTCAAGAAACACATGCATTTTTCCTACTGAAACTTCTACTTTGCATGAAAATGTCACCGGTAGCAGTGCGCATGCATCAAAGGATGAAGAAGAGTACCAGAAACCAAGCAATAACGAGATCAACTTGCAGAAAAAACCAGTGTTTTCAAACATCCAACCTAGTCTCAGCAATGATGAAAATATAAATGATGAGGGACTATTTTCGGTAAGGATAGATTACAAGAACAGCAACGAAGTAACACCAGGAAAATTGAGTAATGACATTACATTATGGAAAGATTCAACACAGACAAATCACGAAGACTCAAAGCAGAGCAGGTTCCCTCCCGTACCCAACAGATTGAATGCTGACTCTTACACAAATAACACCGACTCTTCAGATCCGGGTTTACCTTTCCCTGGAGAAACTGGCTTCCCATTTTCCACAATACAAACCCACACAGCTGCACAAGATTCTAGGACCAGCGAGGTCCTGCTGCAGTCTGACATCACAAAGGCTACACCAGATTCTCCCGAAAGAAGAGGTATCATTTCGCATAATGAACACATGAGCACTACAAAATGTATGCCTGAAAGGCAAAGCTGTGATGAACAACTTGGTCTGAACGGCAACGTAAATATAACCAGTGATGTGGAAGATTTGACTTTACCCAGTTGCTGCAAGAGATACACAAATATTGAGAATTTAAGCGTCTACCAAACAACAGAAAACTCTCCTCTTACAGAGTACACCTGTAAAATGGAACGTACAAATGAAAAAGATGCTTCAGCAGATATGTTTGGCGACAGCTCTTCAGATGAAGGGACTCCCTTCACAATGAGTGACTGTAGTTCTTTAGCAGACTTTGATCTGGAACAACCTGATGTTAGTGACAACTTGCCCATCTGTCAGTCGTCACTAGAGGAAGCTGATACGAACAATGGAAAGTTGCCAGAGACTCCAAATGTTCCTGTGGAACTTCAGCATGTTGGGAAAACTGAAGACAAGAATAACATGTACTTTGAAACCATTATTAATTACGGATCAGGTACCACCACACCTGAAACAGCACCACCTTACACTGGTAAAGGTAGGGACCACGTAAGCGTGTCAGATTCAGACACAATTAGTTCTTCAAGTCAAGAAGTTGCTGATATATTTTATCACTTTACTAATGCAGAGTCAGGAGCACAAAACTCTACTGCTGATTCTCTCCACAGTCCAAGTACAGATTCTGGTAATGCAGTACTTTCATTACAGCATTTTCCCACAGATGAGGTGGATACAGAGGAGGGTCCTGAAGAGGCCGGATTGCAGCTGTGCCAGTTTCCCCTTGAACCGCAGCATTCCCTCAGCTGCAGTCCCATTGAACAAGAAGAAAATGCACACGAGGGTAGTAGAGATGAGCACACAGATCTCAACTCCTCTGCAAAGAATAATGGTGAAGGGGACATTACATTAGGGAGAAACAGGAGTACATCAGAGGATGATGATTTTATTTTTGCTCCCATTGACAGTGGTTTAAATGAAATTAAAAAAACATCACTACTGCATTCCAGCGACGAGTCAGCTCTTCAATCTCAGTTGAGTGTTCAGGCAGAAAAACATTTTACAGTTATCACAGACAAAGACGACCTGCTACCACAGGGGCAGCAGGTGAACACAACTGACACTTGGGAGGATAAAATGCAAAGAGGTTTTAATGAGAAGAAGTGCGATGGCTACCCGGCATTAGGGGATGCCAGCAACAGCAGTCTGCCTGAAGGAACACAGCCTCCTGAGCTTACGGCAGCTTTGCCGCATCTTCGCTCTTCTGGGAATACACCATCAGGCTTCAACACAGAAGACCACTTCCAACTGGATCAGAGTGACAAAGGTGCCTATTCCTTCTCTGTCCCACCAGGCTTCTTCAACAAAACCACGCAAGGCAGTTCGTGTTCATTCCCACAACAGCCTACAGGAAATTTAACCTCTGACACCACCGACTCCAGCAAGATGGAGGATGACACTCCCTTGACAGGGCTGGAGAACAATTCCACAACAGATGTCAACCTCCAAAATACAAGTGATAAACTCAGTCCAAAAAGTCAGAGCAGCTTAGAACAGGGACAGCTTTTTGTTAAGAAGAAAAGAGCATTTGATGGATTTGCTAACATTTTGCAAAGCAGGAAAACAAACTTCAATAGCTGAGACACAAACGTGTAATACTAAGCTCCCACGGTGTTTATGTCACATGGTGGGTGTAAAAATGATTGCCTCTTAACATGAAGCGTGTAACTTTTAATACCTGTTAAATACCACGGGGTGGTTTTTCTGTTTGGTTGTTCCCTCCCCCAGTACTACTGCCTTTAGCTTCAGAAATGCAAGTTACGGAACTAGACTTAACAGTGAGACATATAAAGCTTGGATCCAACCAATTTTAAACCACCCTAATTCCAAAGGGTAATTCAGGCCAGAAGTCATGGACTTGTGTTTAAAAGGGTACTTGTAAAAAAGTAAGAATCGATTTTATGAAAACCAGTTCTAGGATACTCAAATGAGTAAACTACTCAGTAGTTAATAATAAAACTTTTGCTAAGTTATATTTACTTTCTCGTTATTGTTGATACTAAGATACTAATTTCTCTTAGAATTTGCCTCTGATATGCACTGTTTTGCTATGCTTTGTCTAGAATAAATGTAACACTGAAATTATCATTACATTATTACTGTGTTTTCCTGTGGGACTTACCCTATACAGTGAAACAGTACATACTACTGTCTTCAGCTTTTTGAGCCACATTTGTGGACTAAGTGTCTCTGATTCCACAGTTTTGCAAGGACAAGTAAAAGTCCAAGCACTATTCAATTACTTTTAAAAAACTACTTTTTAACTTGGCAAGACATAGAAAATAATGAAACCCTTTTGTTTCACAGAATAAAAATCAAACCTTGAAGAAAAGTTAGTTGTGGAGATCTAGCTACTGATGGGACATCACCTGTAGTTTACAGATTTGATGACATGGAGAGGGTAATTTAGAAAAAGACAATCTACTATTACTAAGCCACAATTCCCTATAAAAAAAAACATCCTATACCCACTTGAGAATTATACGGAGAGAGGCAAATCAAGTGCAGCTCAAAACTGCTGTATTAGAATATCAACAGCTTGACATACAGCATCTTTTTCTAAGCCACAAGTTAACAAATGTAAGTTAAAGTTTCCTTCTGAATACGGCCAAAGGCCATTTCAACACGCACAGTATCACCGACGCAGTCCTTGATCATGAAGGGAAACAGGCCCAGATTCCCAGAAAATGCAGGAGGCTGGCCAGCAACTCTGGGAAAACTCTGTTATGAAGATACAATTAATTCACTAAACATTCTGAACAGAAGGAAGACATTTCAATTCCATCAGGAGCAAGCTGAATGGCACAGTACATCTTTCAATCTATCTTTACAGAGAAAGCTAGCAGAGAGCAAAGAGGTGCTGACAGAAGCTAGTATTTTTTGCTAGCTTCACATACTTGGAACTAGGAAAAAAAAAATTACAAAAAACTAAAAGCTTAAGAGACAAGTAAAAGCAGCTGAAGGAGACCAGTACTGATATTGTTTGATGTTTTGAAAAATATTCTCTTTATGCCTGGAGTTCCTTTTAAATAATTGTCTTGCACATCTAGCATCACAATTATCAGTTATATATTTCTTGAGCCAAGTCACCTATGCATAGGTCTCCTATTGCTTTGATTGTTTCTTTTTCTGACTGATTTTCTCAAAATCTGAAACATAACTCAGATTATAGGGTAGTTTCAGGTAGGTGTTGCATGGATTTGCTTTAGGCCACTGCAATATTTGCAAATAACTGCACTCAACAACATCTGTAATCCAATTACAAGCAATGAATCTGCTGTCATTCACACAGATCATCCTACTTTCCAATTTGTTCTTGAAAGATTTCTCTTCTTTTTGCTCCAGTACTCAGTGGTAAGAAGTTACTTTAAGAGCAGGTATTGACCTTATTCCTTTGGTAGGAGCCTGCTCGGCAACCAAGGATGAAATAATCTTCTGAAGAAATTGATAATTTGTCATAAGATTATTAAGGACTTCAAGGGTTTGATTCTGTTTTGTTGGTTTTTTTTCAAACAGAGGAAAAAGTCTTACACATTTAACTGTCCAGAATTGTTCATACAGTCTGAGCAGACAAGAACTAAATGACAAAACATTCAAATCTGCAAAAATCACAGCATTACCAAAAACATTAAAAATACTGTAACTCTAAAATGAAGTATGTTTCCCAATACAACTCCTTCCTTGACTATATAAATGTCTGTAAATGTTATACCCTGTTCTGCTCTGATTTTTCTCTCCTAATCCCCACATAGTCTCCATACTCATGTCTCTGCATCTATTGAATTGAAGGCTTCTGTTCTCAGAGAATGGCGTGCGACAACACAACTGGGGCTTTTAGAGGATGTCTGGATGTAAAGAACTGGGTAAACTGAGCATGATTCCCTGCAGCAACAGCTACGTAGCCACTAAGAGCCAAAAACAGAGCAGGATTTCACCAGCAGGGCTTCTCTTAGTGCCCAGAACCAGCTTTCGGTAAAGCTCCGTATACACAGAAGTTACTTGTGGCCAAAGCAACTTTAAAAACAGAACACTTAAAAGTGCAGATTTGCTCTTTATGGCATGATTCTTCTAACGCTGTGTTGACAGACCTCTCCAAAGTCTGTCACCTTTGGCTGTACCAGCTACTAACAAGCTACAGAATGTAACTACGTAAGCAAGCCAATTTTGCAGATCATGAGGACCAGAAGTAGTATTTGAGTGGCTCTATTGATGTCTCATACACAGCAATGGTTTTCCCTTTTCTTCTGCTACCATTCCACTGGTATTCAAAATGCTGGAAAATTATTTTCTCATCTTTTTTTCTGACCCTAGGAATGCTACTTGTGAGAAGCTGTGAGTTTTCTAAGTCTCCCTTTATGCCATAAGGTTCCAGAAAAAGATTATCTGCTGTTTTCACCCGAGAAAATAAATTTTTTCCTTCATAGAGGGATTTTTGACAATACTTGACAAAGTATTTCATTCTACTGTCAGAATACTGTTAATGTTCTGTCTCAAACTTACTTTCAGATTTCTGCCTAACCTTGCTCCTTTTCCTTTGCTACTCTCCCTATTATCACTTGTTCATTCAAACCCAAACACTCAGCTGCTTCTCCTTCCTATCAGTCCCTCACTTCATTAGAAGTTACTCTTAAAGTTAATACAAAACCTTTTGTATTTTCCTGCAACTTGCAAGCTGAACTCTTCATACTCTGCTCCTCTCCATCTATCCATCCTATTTCTCCATGCCCTTCCCTGTGCAATAGTTACACAGCTCCCTACACACCCATTCCCTCTGAGATTTTACCCACTCACCTTTTTTTTAATTTTAATTTCAGCTGGTACCAATCAACTACATCTTGTTCACATTGAAAACTTCACTAGTTTAGCTGGTTTGGTCACTAAGAATTTTCTAGAATACCTATACAAGTACAAACACGGTTGCTGGTACAGAGGTGCAAGTTGTGCATGGAGTGCCTCCTTCCTCCCCTCTCCACCCCATAAAATTTAGTTGCAGCAATGTGTAACAGTTGAAATTTCCTTGGCTCCACCAGTAGCTTTGGGTAGAAAAACCCATGTCCAGGTAAGACTTACGTTACTATCAAAATTGATAGTGGGTAAACAGACCGAGTCTCAGCCTAGGCTTGATACAAGAAGGTGGCTGAACATACACTGTATTTATTTGCAAATGAAGCACGAAGAGGTGGCCAAGAGGATGTTGGTAACAGCCTGGGCACACCCTTCTCCCAGGGTAACAGCGTGCCAAGCTCCGGGCTCGACAGGACATAGTATTCTTCACACAGTGAAACAGTATAGGAGAAAATACTGAAATCTTAAAAGTATACTGAAAGCTTCAGAAACAGCAATCAGAATGAAACAAAGCTCTCGGTTTCAAGCACGTATTTATGGTACTTTGATAATTAGAGAGTTGTTTGCTGCAGGCACAAAGCAAACCAGTCCTTCCAGAGTACGCCAACAACTAAACTGGAAAACAACCCTTGAAATACAGAAAAAGACCTTCACCTTTAAATCTACGTATAATTAACATCAGAAACTATTTGGATAATAAAGTTTTCATGGTACAGAAGACTGTGACTCACTCCCTCTGATACATACAAGTAACAGGCTACATTTTAAGAACTAGTGAAGGCAATCCCAGCCTTCATCACCAACAGGAACATAACAATGAACCACTTCTCTAGAACAGGCTTTACATTACGATATTCTAATTGTAACCTAAGTATATTCAACTTTATTTAAAGTCAAGAGCCTTAGGATTGGTTGCTCACTGCCAAATACTAAGATAAAATATCTCTTTGAAATATCTTCCTGTGTTCTTCATTGTCTTTGCCAGATCTTAAGCCTGTTTCCTAATCAGAACCAGATTTGTAACTCTGCAAGCAAGATAAAGTATTACTATTAACTAATTGCTCCTTTAAAAAACAAAATTTGTGAATGTATTTATTAGGGACATTTAGGATGCAATTTTCATGTCTTATTGCTAGCAGCTTTTCTATTGCTGTGCTTAGATACCATCACTTTTGCTTTAAAAAGACCAATGTGACAGCTAACTACAAGCCAAGTATCTGAAAAACTCTTCTGAAGAAAGAAAAACACAAGTATTTGAGGCTATGAACAGACCCTCAGATCAATACATCACATTTAAATATTTCTAGACTGGTATTCTCTTCCAGCAGGACATTTGAGTAACTTAGACGATTTTCTTTAGTATATGCTTTGAGAAATCACAGAATAGTTGAGGTTGGAAGTGACCTCTGGAAGTCATCTAGTCCAACCTCCCTGCTCAGGGAGACCCATTTGGAGTGGGTTGCCCAGGCCCTGTCCCCTGGCACATGCTTGTGCCAGTGCTCACTCACCCTGCCAGTCAAAAAGTGTTTTCTGATGGAGCCTCCCCTGTTTCCATCTCTGCCCACTGCTTCTGGTCCTGGCACTGGGCACTGATGAAAAGAGTCTGGCTCTACCTTCTTTACTCTTTCCCTTCAGATATTTACATACATTAGCAAGAACACCCCCAGCACCTTCTCTTCTCCAGACTAAACAGTCCCAGGTTTCTCACCCTCTCCTCATAGAAGTGATGCTCCAGTCCCTTTATCAGCTTTGTGGCCCTTTGCTGGGCTCTCTCCAGTATGTCAAGGTGTCTCTGGTACTAGCGAGGCCACAAGGGGACATAATACTCCAGGTGAGGCCTCATCAGTGCCAAGCAGAGGGGAAGGATAAACCTCCCTCAACCTGCTGGCAATACCTCGTGTAATGCAGACCAGGATTCGATTTGCCCTCTTTGAGGCAAGAGCACATGGCTGGCTCATTTTCAACTCGGTGTCCAAAAACCCCACTCCCTTTTCTGCCAAGCAGCTTTCCAGCTGAGTGTTCCCCAGCATATATTGGTGCATGGAGGTTTTTCCTCCCTAGGTACAGGACTTTGCACTTCTCCTGGTTCAAGTTCATGAGGTTCCTGTCAGCCCAGTTCTCCAGCTGTTGAGGTTCCTCTGGATGGCATGACGACCCCCTCTGGTATATCAGCCAATCCTCCCAGTTTGGTGTCATCAGCAAACTTGCCGAAGGTACACTCTGTCCCATCATCCAGGTCATTAATGAAGATGCTGAAAAGGACTGGACCCAGTACTGACCCCTTGGGTACAGTCCTAGTTACTGGCCTCCAACCAGACTTGGCACCGCAGATCACCACCCTCTGCCATGCTGTCTGCCCACCCAGCACATATATCAACAGGTTTTATATGACCACATTGTTTGAGGTGAGCAGTTAATGATCATGCTACTTGTACAGTTTTATCTTAAGAGACATTCCTGCTTAAACTGACTCTCTTCAGTGGAAAAGTTTTCTATTATAATACTGTTTTACACCCACAAACTCTATTTGGAACATACCTTTTTCAAATAATGTTTTAAATACTGACTTGCCTCACTACTAGAAATAAGGATAAGGCTGTACATGCAAGTTCTCTGCTACTAAATGATAAAAGGTTGCCAGCTGAGACGATGCAAGTTCAGATAGGAGAATTTCTGAAGTATGAACAACAGAAAAAATCTGAAGTCAGTTGCTGAAACCAACACAAATACTGTTTATTTGGGGGGTGCCATTTTACATCAACACCAGCACAAGACCTAAAAACCAACTGGATGAAGTCATGTTAGGTGGCGTAACAGTATTTTTGTCAGGTGGTAAGTCACAGGAATTGAGCACACCTTATATATGTAATATTGAAATAACTAAGACATAAAGCATTCACAGTTACAGGTTAACTGCTGTTCCTGCAACAGCAGTCTCAGCAGGTACTATTTGGTGCCAACACATCTACACACGCACACGGGGGGTACGGGTGTTTGGAAAAAAAAGTCAAGCCAAGTTTTGGTCTCAATTACAGACAACAAACTATTTAGTTGGTGGATGTGTTCTACACACTTCCGACAGCAATATGAAAGGACAAAATATAAGGCTTAGAAAGAGGTATTTTAGCAGTTTTAATTAAAACCAGGGCACAAGCTAACCTTTAAAGCTGTCTATATGAATTCCAAGAGTATTCATTTGTTAGACTTGTGACCAAGGGTCAACAGAAATCTGGGAAAACCTTAACACAACTGAAGTCCGTTTCTTGCCCTTCAAGAAAGTAACTTGGGAACATTAACCAAGTAGCAATGAGCTGTAAGTAGTTTTGATTGTGAGAGCACATTTGTGATGAAATAAAATGCATATATTTGTGGTAAAATGGGAGAAGCCTCCAGTCCTCTACAAATATTAGAAAAGGCTACACAAAGGTAACCCAAGTATTTATTGTAGCTTAAAGACAACCTTAAACAGATTTCAAGTGAAAACTCAAGGACATGTAGGATTCCAATAAATTCCATCCCCTTATGCTTGCTTTCCTTAAAAAAGAATAAAAAGTGGAAAAACAACAGTAACACAGATTAATTAATACTTGAAATACTTAGTATTATTTTGCTGCAGAATGTATTTAATTTGTGGAATGTTTTGGTTACTAAGATTCATAGATTCATAAAGGTCTTCTCCAACCTAAATGCTTCTAAAATCATTGAGTCCAAAGAGCTCCAAATGTTTGTCCTGTATCAACTTAAGAGCATTCACTGCTGTAGTCTCTGGATGCTGTTTTCCTTTCACTAACCAGCTTTCCACTTTACATCTCCCAAATACTAAGCATAAGTTGCACACAGATCATCAAATTTCAGCTATAAGGACAGTAATAGTATACCAGAAAGATTAGCATAAGACCCATTAACACTTGTGCCAGAATGACCTCTCAGTGTCTCGTCCGAGAAGTCAGCATATTCTGAATAATACTTTTCAAAAGGAAAAAAAAAATACAAAAAAATCAACCCAAAACCAAAACCACACCTACGTCAGCTTTATGATAGCATAACAAACAAAAAAGCAAACACCAAACTTGTACTAAATACAAGGTAAACTGAGTAGCTTAGCTAAATTTCCACAATTATTTAAAAATGAGAGGGAACTTCTCCAAAACAAAAGAGCTGGCGACGTTGGGATCCTCTGCTTATCAGCATATATAGCAAAACCAGAAGGATGAATAGCACAAGGAAGCTTATCAAGCTTAGTCCACTTGTTCTCTCTCAATGTCAGTAAAACTGTCTAGTACCTGTGATTGAATTTGTGGTCTATTTCATGAAGATGCATGTTTATAAACCAGCTGAAGACTACAGATTCATCCTGCTTGCAAGGGGAAGAAAAAAAGAAAAACATGCAGCATCCATTTGATTAATTTTCAAACACATTCTTACATCACTCATGATTACTTTTACCCCAAGGGAAAAAAAATTTTTTTTTTACTTACACAGCATGAGTACTTCCTAAGGTTTCTTTTCCTCTTTTTTTTTTTGCTTTTAATTCATTTTGGTATACTGCTAAACGTTAGCAAAACTTGGAGAGAGAGCACCTGGCTGAGCTGAACAGATTTCTGTTGACCCTGTTATACGAATGTTATAACAGTAAGAGATTAGAAGTGTCTTTGGCTCTTGCTTCCATTACTGGAAGCCGAATTATTTGTGACATGCAAACCCTTTTAAGCAAACCTTGTATTTGTTGCAGGATTCCAGCCAATTCGTGCTAAACGGTGTTCGAGCGTCAGCTACTAGCTTCATGTTTAAGAACAATTACAGTATTTCAATTAAAATCTTAGCAATCAAGCCTAATGTTAAAAGTTGTATTGCTTCTAAGTTCATTCTTTTAATAACTAAACCACCAGCTCCACTGATATTTCCTTATCATTATACTATGGTAATATACACACTTACATCAGAAGTCTTAGTAAAACGCGTGTGTTTTAGTAAGAGGCTTATTGTAAACATTAAATACCACACTCCACTGAATTAATTTCTTGTGCAAACTGGCATCAAACATAGAATTAAGATCACGTGTATTAGTACATGAGGAAGCAAAGGCTATGTATGTTTTACTCCTATTAATTTTCTAAAGAGCACTATTTAGTGTCATGGAAACCCGAAGATGACTATTTCACGGGGAAACTTAGTATTTTCTTCTCAGCATTATGAAATCCTAGGGTTTGTATATGTATACATATGGTATATTTATGTATATACAAATATACACAAACAGACACAAATCATTTTTGTCTTTGGCAGCCGAGTTTGACAAACGAAAACCAACAACAAACAGATCTGAACACAACTGACCACCTGTAGCACCACCCTCCTGGTCCAGGGTAGCAAACTGATGTGCTTTTGCTAAACTAGGCTTAATCCTGAAAGTAGTCAAGTTAATCACAGTTGTTCTTGACCTCAGCGATGGCAGAATAGGACCTTCAATACAGCTGAAAATTTCACATCCAGCCTAAAATACCTTCCTCCCTTTCCCATGGATTACACTCTAGAGAAATACCAAAACTGCAAATACCTTGTAAAGTATTTCGAAAGAAAAGTAATGTTATTCTTCATTCCAAAACAGCCACTGGCCCTTTTTTGCTAAATGTTCCATGAATCAATATGGAACATTTCAATAAATCCTTAGTGATCAAAGTTTAATAGCACCAGATACTTCAAGGACTTATTTATAAAAATCAACACTAACATTACTTAATAAAGAAGGGTAAGGCAAAAGACAATGTGACTAAATTTAAACAGAATTTAAACATCATTCCATCCACTCTTTTTCTCCAAAATAATCACTAGAACTGTCCTGTATAGATTAAAAAAAAAAAAAAGTGAAATAGACAGTGGTCCCTATTAAAAAGTACTGTCATTTAATGCTGGTGTTTAACATGCCCATTGCCTGCAACGGACATTCTGCTAGGAAATTCCAATCCCCAATATGAAAGGAAAACTAAGTATTTTGACTATTCAGTATCATATTTTTAATTACTCAGAAACACAGAGTTAGAGACCCCGGGAAAGACTAATATTATGAACAAAACCCAAAAAAAACCCCCCACAACCAACCAAACAAAAAACCCCACCAACCCAACAATCCCAAAACAAAACAAAAAAAACCACAACCAAAACAAACACCCGAATCTGTAATATCTGTGTGCTAGGGGTGAGCAGATTTTACTCTCCAAGCCACTAATTTTAGCTAGAATTTTGAATTTGACCAGATTGCAACATAGAGCAAACACTCTTGGTACACCAAAAATTAAAAGGAGTATGCCAAAGGCAATTTACAAAAGTCTAAAGCCCATTTTTAAAAGGTACTTTAATTTGTTCATTTGTACCTGTAATGACTACTGCAGTTTTAACATTAAAAAGTCAGTACTTTTTTCTTCAAATGGAAATCAGCTGTGGCATGTACAACTATTACAGTGTTTTAATATTTATGTGTGTGTATATATATATATTTATTTTTTTTTTTTCTTAAGACACCAATGTTTTGTTCCTATTAAGCAAGTGGCGAATTCCGGTGAAGAAAGTCACAGCATGTCTCCTCTCAGAAAGTGACATCTCCAATAGTAACAGAAAGATTGACACTAGATCTTCACATAACTATGTCCACGCAGTCTGCGCATTTCATTTTCTGAAATGCTACATTTGAGACCAAAAGAAAAAGAAAAATAACTGAAGTTTCAACAAACGTGTAAGTGATGACCAGAAATATGCCACAAAATTATTTTTACAATACATTTCTGCAGAAATAATCCCTAGGTGAAGCTTTTTTTTTTTTTTATACACATATACAAAATTTAGACAGCAATATACACATAATCACAGTGAAGACGCTGGCAAGTTCACCAATTCGTAGTGTAAATACAAAATGCAAAGCAGCCTTCAAAGAGAACAATGCTACACAGCAAGCATAGCTAGCTTGTTAAATAGCAAACATCAAAAGTTCCCTGCAAAAGGGATGCAGTGCAAGAAAAGCAGCATGCACTTCGATACAGATAGCAGTTTATGGCTAATGGTTGACATAACTGTGGTAACAGTGACTCTTGAGTGGCTGTGCATAGTTAAACTCCTATGTCATCTGCTTTCCTTTATACCATTCCACAAACTCATCCAACAACACTGGCCCTGTAGAGAGATCAAATAACTGTATTTTACAAAATTTTGTAAAAGGACACTGAACGATTAAGCTCAGAGAAGTCAATTATTGCAGTACACCAACGTAAGGTGGTACTTACAGGCTCCATCTTCATCATAGTTACTGAGGTCAAGGTTAATTGTTCTGCTGAATTCAAGAACATTACACCATTGGTCCTTATTTATAACTTTGTATTTTGATTGCTGCTGAAGGCAAGAAACAGAAGTTACCAAAATAATTTTCAACTCTCTCAAACTCAGATTTTCCTTATAGAAAATTTAAACCTTGTGATGAATTATTATTTTCACTTGTATGCCATCTAAAACTAAACAAGATTAAATAAACCACTAAGCAGTCAAACTAGTGTTGAAAAATTCACATTTCTGATTAAGTCATCTTTTGGTGGGCAAAGACAGACTAATAAAATGAAAGCCCAAAACCAATTCAAGTATGTTCTATACTTTGTCCTGCATTAAATAAACCTTAATAACGTAGGGATTTGGGGAAAAGGAACAAAGGAAAGATAATCAGTTACAAGTGCTGCTTTGGAGTTTAGTATACTCTAAATGGGAACAAAAAATTCTTAGATGTTCATTCTACCTCTAAAATAACAGAGAAGACAGATTAAAAAAAACCCGAAACTAATTCAGCTTCAAACTTCATACCTCTAGAAACTGGTGAAATACTGGAAAAAGGGACCATGTTTTTCCTAAAAGAAGGCCCAACATGCACTTGGCAGTATTGATATCTAGGCTGCGCTGATCCTTTTCCTGCATAAAAAAAAAAGGGAAAAAAAGAGCGTGATTTCGGCGTTTTTCACTTCCCCCACTGCCAGTGCTACAGCTCACCCATGCATCAAATAAACTGGCAAATAAATAACAAGTAGTAGCATCTAACAGTGGATTTTAACAAAACAACTTCCGACTGAAGCTTCCTTCCTCACAGCTAATGGCTTGCTATACACTGATGCTGCTTTCTACAAACTTTCCCCAAAAGCTGTCCCCGCTACTGCAGATGAGGCCCACACTCCTGTTCGTGACTTCAGACCTTTCTAGAAAGAAATGGCCACTAGACTCACACCCACGTTTGCACCTATGCCTCTGCATGTGTCTCTTAAAATAGTATCGCTGCACACAGTCCCTGTGGTATTATTACAACTACAGGCACTGTCAGTAGTTCAGCAGCTCTCCAGTAACACTGGCTATGCAAGAGCTAGCTACGGAGATTCTCCGTTCTGTTATTCTACTGATTACACAAAATTCAGATTAAACTAATCATCAAATGAGCAGAGGGAACATCATAAGCTAGGACATGGAAACCCCCCTCAGAACTGTCCCAGTGGTAGTTCAGTGTAGCAGTAGGATATTAAAGCTTACAGAGCGTGGGTTTTGGTTTTGTGGTTTCTGCTAAGGAGAAGCAGCATCATCTGAACCCAAGAGATTCATTACATCTAAGCAGTGGGAAATTTAATGTATTTGATAACACAATTTCTGCACATCTCAAATGTAACATGTATACATGTTAAGATCCCATTTTGTTATTTTAATTAGTTTATCCATCTACATTTGTTGGCTCGAAATTAAATTTTGATGAGAAAAAAATAGGCATATAGGGATAACCAGGATACAGGGAGTGCCTAACAGAACAGTGCAAGACATCTATTGAAGACAAAGAGAATTAAACCCTACGCCTCACCTGTACAAGTGCAGTTGTATGTATTACAAAATACACATTAATTTAAAAAACCCCTCAAAACATAACTGAATTGTCATCTATCAATAGGACGGACGTGGCAGAGCAAGATCTTAGCTCTCAGGCAACCATATGCCTTAGCCACAAGGTCATCCTTTTGTCTTAAAAAATCAATTTCATACAAAATACACCTCAATTCTGAAATTGTGTAGACAAAATTTAATGCAAAATTTAATCCAATTTATTTTTGAAGGCAAGTGGGGAAGCCAGCACTCCAAAAACATCTACATTCCAGTCACTAAATCCAAGAGGAACTTCACTCAATCTGCTCTAGATAAAAAGTAAAATCCAGGACGAGCAAAGCTTTTCAATTAGTCATAAAGCTGAAAAACAAACCTGCAAAGGCATTTTTGTGATAATGATACAATTCTTTAACTTACTTCAAACAACAAACAGTTCTAAAAACTAATCCTCTTTCCAAAGCCCATTCACACCTCTGTCACAAATACCTTTAAGCAAAAATCATACTGCTGTAGAATACATTTTATTTTCCATACTGCTTATACTCTGAATTCTTCCCCCACACTCAAGTGTTAATGAAATCACACTCTACTGCTTTCACTTTGGCCATGCTGCATTTCCATGCCTTACATTGTTAGGTTTCTACATTCTTCCTCTCTGACTACTGTTTGGAACAAATTATTTGGATAAGCCTTTTATACCCACCTCCAACAGCCTAATGGTGCATCTGCCATGACAGATGCTCCAATTTAATTCTTAACATACATTCCAGATACTTACATTCTCTTTCTTGGATACAGTGGAAAGAATATACTGAGAAACTCTGATAAATATCAATTTGTTTATTTTTTTTACAGTGATGATAGTCTCTCTATAACTTTTTTTCTCCCAAATATTTCAGATAAAAAAAACCTATTTAAGCCATGAAATACATGCATCTGTATGTTCTCAACCTTGGCAATGACAACTGCAAACAGGGAGTGAGGAATGTATTTGTGCTTAATACCGATATACGGTGTACAAAATCATTTCCTGAAATTCATGCTGACTTAAATCATGCACACTGCACAAAACCTCAGAGATACTTCACTTTTATTGATAAACTAACTCTAAATATCAAATCACAACAGATGCTTTCAAAACTTCTCTTACAACTTCAGAAGTTAAGACAAGTGGAGCACCTCCCTGAAACAGTTATACTTAGGATGGAAAGTAAACCATCTTCTGAAGCAAAACCCCAAACTGCTCCCATCAGCTTTTTTCTGTAGCTCCCTTCAATTATTCCGATAAAATTTGTTTTTATAACCTTTGTCAGTATTCCTTTCTATTCCTACTGGATGCCATTCTCCTATCGACTTCCCCCGGCTTCACAGTAGTAGAAGTTCAATAATTCTATTAATCTGATATCATTTTGACAAGTCCCCTATTGATATGCCTCTGACTTGCAGTTCTACAATCCAGGGGTTTTTTTTTTGGTCACAAAAGATGTCACAGCATCTGTGTGTTTCAACGCTGAAATTCTTTCAGACCACTGTTTGTCAAATCGATTCGGTGCCTCTTGAAAAAACTCCACCCATCATCTTCTTTTCAAGTTTCTGCACTTGCTTTGGACAGGCCATTATGGGCTGACA
Source organism: Actenoides hombroni (assembly GCA_024336885.1). Taxonomy (NCBI): domain Eukaryota; kingdom Metazoa; phylum Chordata; class Aves; order Coraciiformes; family Alcedinidae; genus Actenoides; species Actenoides hombroni. Next base: position 827,862 of record WUAM01000260.1, on the reverse strand, counting down.
CAGAGTTGCTATTAGCAAAATATTTTTATTCTAAATTATTTCATCAGTTCATCTTGAACTTTTTTGGCAATGTCAGTTGTTTCCAGCTTTCGCATTTTACACTGAGCAAAACTGGCAGAATAAATCTTCACACAGCAAAGGAGGAAATATGTTGGTATGGCTCTCTTGCCTCTCATACGAACTAAAACCATGCATTCTGTCACACTGAGCTGTAGGTTTGCTTGGTTAAAAGTGAACTACTGTGAACCATTGTGTGCTGACACGCAGAAAGCATTAATGTGTTACAAATCTAAGCTACTTAGGATAGACTTAACCATCAGAATTGCTATCAGGTCAATTTCTTATTTTTTTCTCCCATGTTACTTGTTTTCTGCAAATTTTATTGGTAAAAGAACCAATTTCTGCATTGAAATCTAAGATTCAGTTTTGCCCGTGATCATTTTTATGTTAAATCTTCTGTACATGTCACCACATTAGCAAGGTGGACATCCAAATTCCATGTCAAAATGTTAATTCAGAAAATTAAAGTTCTTGCATTGTTCCCTTTTTATGCATATTATGGGTTCCAATAACTGGTACAATTTTATCAGCACAAATTTTACAGTGGGAAGACTGATATCAGGATATCATTTGATAAACACTGAGGACATCATTAATGACACTCCAACAGTCTTCTGAATCAGTATTTGTGCTATATCATATCCAATTCTTAACTTGTTAGCTATTTTATCACCTGCTGAAATGCCTGAAGTGCCTTCTTGTTTTAAATATGTTTACGCTTACAAAATTTGAACGGTAAGAAGCAAAAACATAGTACTTAAAAAGCCAGAGGAAGTAAGTATCAAAGCTCCAATACCCAAGGGAATATGGACTAAATAATTTCCTTTAAGTAACAAAACAGCTTGAAGCAGAGGTAAGAAAACAGATCTAAACACTAAATCACTGAACATCAAGCATCCTACGTACTTTTCCAGTTCTGGCATTTTGCACATACTTTTTTAGAACACAAAAAATTTCCATTGGTTAGAAGCAAGCTGGAGTGGTATCTTAATAGAAACATACTTAGAAATATACAGTCTTACAAGTATTACTCATGGAAACAGAAGTTTTAATTTCAGGTGCCGACCTTCCAGCGCACTTACCCGCGCAAAGTCAAATGCGTATCTATAAATAAGTTTAAAATTGGTAGGCTCGTTTAATAAAGACCTCAAGTAATCCAGAGAATTTCTCAATTTTTCTGTAGTATCACACCTACAAAAAAAAAAGCACAAAGGGCATTTAGAGTCCGCATTCTTACAGAGATGTCAGATGTTTCAGAAGACTATCTCCACCACGTACCCCCATCAATCTGTTCAATACACATCACTCTGCACAAAGGCGAGACTCTGTCGGTATAAAATGTCCTGATTAAACCCCCGGTGTGAAACGGGTAACAGAGCAAAGTCTTACACTGGTACTCTGATCAAAACTTGTTTGGCTTTGTAGGAAACGCGCTCTCCAACAGATTAAACTAAGAGCTTGTCTACACGTGGCAAACAACCAGCAAACCACAGCAGTGCAATGATAGCGCTGTGGCTTTGCTGAAACTGTAGAACTTCCTACACAGTTTCAGTGATTCTGTTCTGGCATACAAGTCAAAACACGGTTCTTTCTTCAGTTCTGTGTGAAACATGGTTATTCAACTACATTTATGTTAATTATGCCATGAAGATGAGAGAAAGTAGTTCTCAGAAAGTGACAGTACAGAGTCATAGAAAGGGTTTGTATTATTTAGCAATTTAAACTACACACACTCTAAACGTAGCAATATCTAATAGACAGGACAATCCAGTGACAAAGACAGAAGTCCTTGGGGACAGAAACAATGTCAAAACTCATGACATTGTTTTCTTGAAATTGCAGACATTTTAATCCAACTGTATTTAAACATGCAGCTGTCAAATTTCAAGTGGTGGCTACATAACTATCAACAGGACCAAAAATGTATGGCTTCTCCCACAGCAATCTACTTTAGGTATTATGACTCAAAACAGTGATGTGTGCTTTTTTCTAACACATTGGCTTTACTATAACAAACTTAAGAGGTTTTTCAAAGTGCTTACTGTAGTGATGTCATTCCTTTCAACCATTCTTGTAATGTAAAGTAGCCCATGTTTTGTGCATCCAACTTCCATGCTAGTACGAGCATAACTACCTGTTTTAAAGAGAAAAAAGACATGAAGACTGAAAAGAATTAACAAAAAGATCCACACTTCTTTTCAAATAACTACTCTTTAGTAGGTTACAAATGCTCTGCTCTTGTAAATGGGATGTTTAGATCTTTGCTACACTATTTTAAAAGTTTAAAACACTGATAGCGACCAACCTGTACATAATCCAAACAAAGACAATAACAGTGCAATGATACAGAGTGAATATCCACTCAAGTTGCCAGCAGCCACCTTACTTCAAAGGAGCATGTCCAACCATCTAGTGAGCAGTGCAATGAGTAAAAGGAGTTGCTGCAAAAGCTACAGGAAAGGTTTCCCCAAAAACCTACAAAATTTCAGCACCAACTGAATGACAACCTATGTCTGACATTTGTTACACCATCATCTAGATGAACATCAGCTGCAATCCATGAGCTTTGTGAAATCTGATTATTCTAAAGCTCACAATGCTCCCAGCTGAATGCAGCTACCCCAGGGTACTGTCAGGCTACCTAACCGTGCAGGTCGGAACGTGCACTGTAATTCAAGTAGATGTTAAGTAAAGCTGGGTGAACTAACATTAACACACAGCAAAACAGAGGTCGATACATCAATGAGTCTTGCCCCAAAGGAAATAAGAGTCCTTTTCATATCTCACACAGAAGACTGATACAGTAAGTATGAATTTAAATGAAGTGACACCATACAATTACTATTTTATTCAGGAACTTAAACCACTTTTGATATATACACAGAAAAACTTGCAGAACAACTGACCCTGCAGGCTGTATGAAAAAAAAAAGTAATTCAAGTAATTTCAGTTTGTAACTCAGTCATTAAACAGCTAATGCTGCTGCAGCTTTATATGGTTTTAATACGAAATCAGAATACCTACTTATTTACCCAAATGTCTGCATAATTCTCAAGAGTTTATCATACTAATACACTCCAAAATTAGCAAATTACAACACATTTCCAGTAAGTCTTTCAAAACCACAATTCTCATTTTACTCAGAGATGACATATTACGAATCCTGCAAAAGTTGGGACTTGCACATACATTTAAAGAGCAAAAATTAGGCACTAGGAATAAGCCTGTAAAAAGCACAACTATTCCTTTCAAATTTTTATTTACTTACATACATACACATATGCAAACAAAAATATATATATGTAATTATATATATTTCTCATGTGTGTTTTGAAATTGCATAATGAGAGTGCTAATACCGCTCATAATATTTGAAATCCCTTTCTCTCCTAGAAAACTCAAGGAAAACATTACTTTGCAGTTTTGTAGTTGCTGCATTCAATCTCCAGCATGGTCTCGTTGTTTCGGAAAAGACAACCATTAGCTGCACTTTTTTTTTCATTTTTATTTTTTACATCACCTATTTTGGGGTGATGGGAAAGCGAAAGAAGAGGTGGCACCAAAGACAAATTGAATTTTTACAGGTTGACAGGTTGGAGTTTACAAGTTGTTTTGAAATGTGTATACTCCCTGGGTTTTATTTTTTTTTTCACTTAATTTTATCTTTTTAAACTCCCAAGAATTTTTTAAACCCTGATGGAAAAATAAAGAGATATAAAGCTGGTTCGTGCACATCATAACAGATTTGGCATCTCTGGAATGGACTTTGAACTTACATTTTCTGGTTCAACTCCAATGTCTTCACAAAATTTCTCCATACCTTCTGGGCCTACAATATCATCAGTGCCTGCAAATAAAATGCATTTTACTTATCTCTGAAAATTAGAAGTCTGACCTTTATAGCACAACGGAAATGCAATCGTGCAGTATCACCTCAGCTTCCAGAGAATGTGGTTTGGGGTTTTTTTTGGTTTGTTTTGACATGCTATAAATATTTTCACACTTACTATAAGAGCTGGACACACTTAACATCTTTATCTCGCCTTTGGAAACAGAGACAGAAAAACTGCAAAACAACTTTTCATTCCTGACAATATCCTTTATTCTACCTATTTACTGAAATAATCTTGGAAGAGTAAATTAATAAAATCTTTAAGAACACATGTAAAACTAGCAGAACATCTACACAATATTACCACAGTTAAACACATGGACGATGGTTACTGAAACTCATTTCTTGGCTTGAATCTCTACTGTTACCATCAGATTGTATCACTTAAAAGGATAAAGGGTACAAGGCTATAAAGGATACAAGACATTATCGTTCCCAGAATCTCATTCCTTATAGTCTCATGTACTCTCTTCATATAATGTTATTTACAAAAAAAGAGTCTAAAATAAGAATCTTGCGATCCTGTTTATTCATTTTGCTATACCATGGCCACACATTATCTGCATTTTTGTAACTGCAGGGGGAAGGAAAACATGAATCACAGCTTTTTGTTTGCTGACTTAAAGGAAAAAAGATTCAAAATGCGCATGCTATTAAAATACACTCTTATCAAAACACACTGTTAAATCAAGGGATTTGTCAACTGAAAAAAATATACTGGCATTAAGAAGTGTACTGTGCAATTTAATTATTTTTTTTTAAGTAGATTTTACATATTTGGACTATTTTACTCACGTTTAAAAGGACTCATATGGGAAAATGATTTAGAGGCTGAAATGCTTACTCTCATCCAATATAAACATCATATGTGCAAGAAAAAGGTTTTCTGAAGGGAAGATCAATCTGTTTTATTATTGAGTGACCTACTATTCTAGAAATAACAAGGTTTAATTATATCTTTTCCCATCTTCTCATGACAACCTCTCACAGTTCCCCGAGTGTACACAACAGTCTTTAAGAAGACTCATTCTGTAATATAAAGACACGCTAGGGAAAAAAAACAAAAAAAAACCACAAAAAAACCCCCAACCAACAACCAAAAAAAAAAAACCAACACAAACCCAAAAACAACCCAACCAACAAATCAACAAATGCAGCGTCAACTGTCTGCATAGTCTGCAGGAGAAGACTTAGGAAGCAAAAACACAGAAGAGATTATTCTTTGAAAATTTGTTTTTTAGAACGTTACTCAAAACTGTAAACAGAATTATACTCTCCACTTGTCTCTGGTTTATTTTTATATATGCATCCAGTGGAAACCCAAAACTTCTTTCATATACAGCTATACAACCTTCCTTTCATCCCTTCTTTAGACAAAAGTCTGGACAAAAATGAGTTAGCCCTTTTGCTAGAGTGTAAAAAGAAAAATAAATTCAAGCTGATCCGAAATGCAGAGAATCTAAAAGATGAGATTTTACTTGAATTCATCTCAATCTCCTCCCGTCAACTGCCACAGACAAATAAATGAGATCTTAAAGTATTTAAATTAGTTTATATAATTTTTATTAGAAGAAAAAAAGTTCTATTACATCATATTAAGTCGCTCTTCTGTAAGAAGCAGACAAAACAGAACAAGCTGCGAGCAGCATTATCCAAAACAGCATCAGAGAACTGCAAGATGACCTTATTTTGTCAATCACCTACTTTATTTCCTTTTGGTCTTTACAGTCAAGAGATCATTTTTCCCCATAGTTTAACCTGTCCCCTTCAGAAAACCACGTGTAAAAAACATGAATACAATGACCAATTTTACTGCTAAAGGATCATCTTTTTTGATCACAAATAATAACTCTAGAGGTAATGCCTGAAGAAAGTTCTCATACACAAGGGCAAGGATAAATAATTCAGGCTACCTCTCCTATATCTTGTGAGGGAAAACTATATAAATACAAAACTAACACAGGATATTTGAATTCATTCATTTCTTTGCTTGAAGCCATAAGCACCAGATTCAGCAGGAAAAAGCCTGATGTTACTAACTGTTCAGGACTAACATGGCAGATGACAGAACTCCTAAAGCCAGGGAGGTAACAACTTTTTGGACAGAAGTATAGCTTTAACTACAGATTTGAGTAGTCAAGTATACACATTCCAAAATATTTTAAGTTAAACACCTTCTGTAGTCTTTTTATAGAATAAAGACAAAGACAAAAAAGCCTCTTGAACACTTCAACTTCACACTACACAGAATATAGGAAAAGCTTCTTTTAGACTTTTACCAAAAAAACCCCAACCAAACAACCAAACCAAAAAAAAAAAAACCCCAAACAAATCACTATATTCAGTCTTGGAGAAGCTTACTTAATAAGATTTTTATAATCTAATGTAGATTAAATTGTTATTACTAGGAAATGTGCATTTTACTCTTACCTGCATATTCATAGAACCACTCTAAGCATCTCTTACTTGAAAAGACTTCTTCCTCTGCCTTTATTCTAGTAGAATCATATTTTCTATACATACTTAAAAAAAAAAGGAAAGAGAAACAGGTAGTTAATTGATCATTTTAAAAAAAGTAATATTTTAGTCAACAGCCACTGTAAGCAGCATTTTTCCTTTAATGAACTGGTTTACCCAACGTTTTGTCCTCATACCCATTCACCTGGGACACTGCTTAACAGAGTAAGGATCACTGAACCTAAATACTGGGTTTGCTTAGTCTGTCACACCTCTACTGATACATAAATATTAACATGTACATGAACTTTCCTTACAACAAATACAGACTAGTTCAAATTCAACCCCAAACTGCTCTGTGTAAGTTCAGGTAAGACTTGTGCACACCATTAGTTACCAAATCAACTGATGAGCTGCTACTTGGCTGTGGGTCTAAAGCCAGAGTAATTCCATGTCACAGTCAACATGGGTCCTACCTATAGGCACAAACATACTTTGTACACTTGAATTAATAATTAATAATTAAGGAGAACAGCACATACTCTTTTTGCCTCCTCAGAAAAAAACTCTATAAAAGGCATAAAGGCCAAAATAGACATGACCCACACTTATGTTATTCTCAAGCCAGTAAGCAAAACCACAAAAGAACCACAGAGAACAGGTTACAGGTCCTCACTGACAATAACTCAAGGAACCTCATTCATCATGGGATAAGTAGTTATTTCGAAAGCTAGATCCCTAGCACCCCTTCTTCCCCCTGAGATGACCAGCAAGCTAATCCTCTCCAACAAGAAGCATAAGGAACTTCCACTACATTCAGGAAACAACACTGAAATACCAGTCTCCTGAATTCAGTATCTAAAACACTTAAAACACGAGAAGCATAGCAAAAAGTTGATGAGTTACTTCACCCTGTTAGACTTTTCTGAAGGAGACAGTATCATTTGTGCCTATTAAGTAAAGAGACTCAGCAGTCCAAGCAGTTGTTCACTACTGCATATACATTCTCTGAGCCATTTCCACCACTCTGCAGTAGCTTCGACTCATGAAGGCTGAAAAGAGACGAGCAACAAATGGCTCAGACTGGGGAAAGTAACCAAGAACAGCTCTGTGAGTGTTCCAGGCATGCAGCCCTTCCTCTTAACAGTGTCAAAACCTACTGGGGAAGGACAATGAAGTGGTTAATTGGTTCAAGGAGGATTCTGAAAGACCTTGATGAAATTAATTTGGCATTGATTTCACCACCATTTTGTCTTTCCAGAAAGACACGCAAAAGACATCTGTATTTGTGAGCTTAGGGTACACTGACCCCACTATCCTCCCCTAGCAGCTACCACCTTTGAGGAACTGCAGCTGGAAGTTCATGGCACACAGATCATTCTGGCAGTAATTCAAAGAACTGCTTCACGTTTATCATCATAGCTCCTTTAAAAACAGCTGACCATCAGAAAAGTAATACTAGTCAGAGCAAACTGATAAATTGCTAACTGGAAGACAAATACAAATGAGCCTCTCAATTTTCTTTCCATCTTGAAATTTCTTACCACAGTACTGAAAGACACTGATCTGCAACAAACTGAAATACTACTGAAAAATGCCAGCTATGCATGTCTCAAACACATACATTCATATACCCACAATTTGCAGGTTGGGGTTTTTCTGTTATTTATTTTGAAACCATTTTTTTTTCTATTTGAGAATTATCTACTTTGTATAAGCTTTACTGCAGATGCAAAGGAACAGGCTGACAGCGCTGCCCAGTAACTAAACTAAGCCAGAAGGTTTAAGTCAAGAGTTGGAACAATTTATTTAAAAAAAAGAAGAAGTCCAGCAACTTAACATTCTCATACTTTCAAACTAAACCGTGATTACAAAAGACCTAGCCAATCTTTCTTAGGCTATTCTGAATTCAGAGAAACAAAACCGAAAAGTCTTGAAACAAAGAAAGGAGGCATTCTGCCACTTTAGCTAAAGTATTCGGTATCCCCCTTTTTGTGGCAAACAAATGTGATAGATACCAACTGGAATACCAAGTTGAAAGCTGATTGTAGCAGGAGCTAGCCAACATCTTCTATTCTTTCTGTTCTGTAAGTCTGTAACAGCACTGCTGGGACCTAGGACGTGCAAAGCTAATGTAGTTCCCAAAGATGGACCTTCACCACAAGACTCTATTTTTTTCCTTCTGAAGGGATGATAACCAAGAGCCTCACCCTGCTTGTTCACGTAACTCATCAATAGGTTAGCTGTCAGTATGCAAATGGTGCACAGCAAGTTTTCATAGGACTGAAAGTCACTTGTTCTGCTTAAGGATGTCATTGTTTAGAAACTGTAGGAAACAACAATAGTCATTAGGAAGTCCATGTGCCCAACATATAGCCAAGTAACTCCAAGGAATACACTCTGGCATTAAACTTATTGTTCAAAAAGTTCAGTATCTGACCAGAGGAGTTTGGTTTTTGAGAAACCAGAACGGGTTACAGATCTTCCAACCTTTGCCAGTAAGAGAAATTACTTCACAAATTCAGCAAATGAAATCAGAAAGGATATGATCTTAAGCTATAGCAGTCTCTGCTACCAGCTAATTAGACAGACATTCATTAAAAGTACAGGTGACACTATCACATTTGTCATGAAAGCAGACTGTGCATGGTCAGAAGCATAAAACCATGCAACCAAAATGGCTAAATGAATCTCAAATGCCTTTCTCTCAACCTAGAGGAACTAACAGCAGACCCCATATCCTGCAAGACAAGTGTCGCTTGCAAAGGAGTGTGACAGCAAGGAGCAATGCGGACCCGCTAGTAGTGATCTCTCATGTATAAAGATAAAGCATTCCTGTTCTCTCCCTGCTTACTCCAAATACCAAATTAGTTTCTCCCCCCCAGTCTAGCCAAACTAAATAGTTCCATTAGCAAAAGATTCCTTCTCCCTGAAGTGCTTGGTGAAGCAAGATGAGCAGGGTGATACAAGCAAGTAAGTAGATAAGTACCTGAGATTACAGCCTAGAACAACTCAGTTCAATTATCACAGCAAGCCCAACCTGGCAGCACAAGGTAAAGGTGATTCCAAAGACTGTGTTCTCTGAACTACCACTAACACACATTTCATTGTCTCAAAAACTGTATGTGCAGAGGAGAAAAACAGAAACCAACAGAGATGCCTGGCATCCATTTTGCATCTTAGAATATTTCTCGATCTTTGGATTTCCTCAGTACCTACTGCAAGATGATGTGCCTTGTCTTCGTGCTAGGACAGGGCCTTGCTATGCAAATAAAAACTGCCAGAATGCACAAGGTAGATACCTGAATACTTTGGGAGCACCAAACATCAGCTGACCAGCTCCAAGTGTCAAACAGCAAGTCTTCAATGGCTCACAGCTTTCTCGGGATGACCAGCACCAGTACCTTCAAGTATCTGCACAACCATTATGCTGACTGTGCCACAGTTTGGTTATTTGCTTATGTACTGATAAGAAGTGGAAGGTCCATAAGTGGAAGTTGCAGAGTTTTAGTCCCACACCAGAAGTGAAATAACATCCTACTCAAAGTCTGGAGGGGGGGAGGGAACAACAAAACAAACAAAACAAAAAAGTAAAACCCCCACACCTTCCATAAAGAAAGGGCCAATGACTATAGCTGGTACTTTTGGTAACAGAATTGATACCACTGTCAGAGACCACTGACACAGGATTGCTAAAGAGTATTTTGCCATCACCAGAGCTAGAAAGGTGCATGCAGAACTGCAGAACTTTCTCCCAGAGTGTCTGCTATACCTGTCACTACTGGACAACAGCAAACCCCGAGCCTTTATGTTTAGAATTAGTCTTCCATTTCTGAACTCTGACATGTTGCTCATCAGGAAGAAAAAAACCAAATAAAAACCTACCTTATATATTTGTCTCTTGGATTTCTATTAGCTTAACATGACAGTGTCAGTACTTAAGGGTTTTTTTATTATCGTGTTTTCTTTTTATTGTCTCTCTCTCTCTAGTTGGTAAAATGGCTGTTAGGGAGAGGAAAGAATGTGGGAGAGGGGAGGGGGAAAATGGTATCAACTACTTAACTACATTTAAATAAAGTTATTTTCTCAGAAATGCTTGTTTCTCCATCATGACCTGATAGCTGACTCACAACATCAGTTTTTAAACTTATCTTTTAAATATTCTTAGGAGCTAGGGAATTGTAATATCCCTTCAACAAAGATGAGACAACGTAGTTTATAATTGGAAGTGCTATAGGTAGATGTAAACAAACCAATTAAAAAAAAACCCTGAGCATCTAGGCCTCATATTTCTTTAAATACAGGATCATCCGTATCTTTTCCATATTATTTTCCTCTGTTGGTAACTGATTTTGTGGGAAAAATTCCATTCCTCTATTATGGGGTTACTGGACAAGTCACTGTACGAGTACACGGTCACTGACAGCAAAAGAAGAAGGTCACAGTAACTCTCTTCCATCTACTGCAGTCTTCAAAGTGAAGTATCTACTCCTGCTCCAAGCATGCTCCCACTGTACTGGAATTTGTTAGAGCTCCACCTACCACAGCAGAAACCCTGGGCTGTGTAACTCCAGAATACTCAGAGTGACATCAGTCAAGTTATGAATTTTAGGTCACACAAAACATTCTCTTGGCTACGGAAGCTGGCAATAGCTCATTTAAGGAAAACAAAACAAAACCAACCAAACAAAAAAGGTACAGTTTACTATGGCACGTTGTCCCGGTTTGAGTGAGAACAGAACTAAATCTGTGCAGTGATTTTACTGGAAAGTAAAGTTCTTCTAACTAACTGCACTGTCTGCAGTTTGCAGCGTGTTCTCCTCACAGACAGTGTCTGCTTCTAGCAGTGAGAACACCCCATGTTTAGAGTTACTACCAAGGATTGGTGTGCAGACCA
>WUAM01000260.1:779370-816456 GCA_024336885.1 Actenoides hombroni | reverse complement strand
CTCTCTACAGTTTCCTGAAAGGATGTTGTAGAGACAAGGGCACTGGTCTCTTCTCACAAGTAACTAGTGACACAACAAGAGGAAACAGCCTCAAGCTGCACCAGGAGAGATTTAAACTGGACACTAGGAAAGGGTTGTCAGGCATTGGAACAGGCTGCCCAGGGTGGGGGTTGAGTCACCATCCCTGGAGGTGTTTAAAAGATGTACAGATGTGGTGCTTGGGGATATGGCTTAGTGGTGGACCTGGTAGAGTAGGGTTAATGGGTGGACTCAGTGATCTTAAAGGTTCTTTCTAACCTTGATAACCGTGGTGATTCTGTGATTCTATTCTTCTCATATGCACCTTTCACACAGAAAATACATTTTCAAAAATCCTATCCACAAAATCATTCCTTATCTTTCTGCATCTTTCCTCTGGACCAACATGGGCTTTTATGCCTATGAAAATGCCTGACTGATAATGGGAAGCTTCTTCATTGTTCATATATCTCTCTACTTCCATCCTTCCCCCCACATAACACAGCTATTGCTTTCCTCAATTACACAAAATGGGTGTTCATCACTCTTTTGTATTCTACGCCTTGCTGCTAGCCCTGTTTGCTCATTGCTGATAGGTACAATGGCAGGGACTGTCTTTTCCTGCCTAGAAAATCCTATTAAGTTTTGGCAAGTGGTGGAAATGGTAGTTAATAATAATTAATGGGGGGTTATTGGCTGAGACTTGTGATTTGATATCTGGCTGAGATGTCATCTTTTGCAGTTTATGTCCCATAAAGCAGTTAGCAAAATTGGAGAACATAGGCAAGAGATTACTTCAAGAACATTTGCCAGCATGCTGTATGATTGTATTAGATGAAATCCAGTAAAATTATTGAATATTTTATCTACTTTCAATATTGTAGGCATTGTCATCATACTTGCAAAAAATGTGAAGAAAAATTGGGGTCTACTGAAAAAGAAAGTTAAATTCTTTCATCGTCTTAGTCCCAGGTAGGCAACCTGAAAATGTAAATTAAGTTCTTAATTAATTTTCCATATTGAGTGGTATTTTTGTTTGAAACCTTCGAACAATAGAGTGAAAATCAGGGATTTTCATAATAGATTAAAATCTGATCATTATTCAAGGAAATATTCTTTATCTATGGTTTCTAATTAATTTTGTTTCTTCATTTTTATCTTATGTACCTTTCATGCTAATTTTAAATCCCCTGTTTCTGAGGAATTTCTGCTTTAGCTGTAGCAGGGTATTGCTTATTCACCTATTTGGAATTCATTTGTGTTGACTACTTGTATGAGAACAAATGTAACTCCTTTCCATTTCCAGCTTTTTTCCTTAAGAATCAAATAATTATGGATAACATTGATATTTAAAAATACATTGCAATGTTCAGAATCTAAAAGCAGACAGAGTTGATGTTCGGTTTGTTTGTTTGGTGTGGGGTTTTTTTATTCTCCAGTACCATGGTTTGGCTAGAGCCTTAGTGAGGGTAGTTTAAGAGTGGTGCTGGAGCAGCTACATGGTGGAGCAGTGGAGACAGCCCATGGGATGTTTCCACCCCAGAAAATGGAAAATTTCCTTTGCGAAAAAGGAGGGTTTACAGGGTGGCAGGCAGGGGAACGTTTAAAAGCATTTTCACTCCTTGTCTATGAAAAACAGGCCAGCAGCTGGGCTTTTTAAAAGCGTTTTCACACACTATGGTCGTGGCAAGCTGGCCTGCATTTCTCACGGGCAGAAGAATGTGTGAAAGTGTTTGCAAATAGCTTGGCTGCCTGGGAGAGAGGAGAGCAGAGGGCCCGTTTGAAATCCTGCCATGTGAGTTTGCTGTGGCTCTAGCTGTAGCTTGGAACAGAAGTCTCAGGCGGAAATTGTTGGATTGAGTCTCTTTGGCATATATTGCATAGGAATTTAGACAAGGGTACTGATAATGGTCCCTTTCTTGCTGCAAGGTGCGTGGCTGCAGACAGTCTATGAGGAAGTGTATCCTAGCAGAACCTGTTTACTTACCCAGGAGAGATTTTGATGGATTTTTACTATGCAACAATACATTACAGCAGTAAGATTGTCCTAAAGAAGTCATTAGAGTAAATAATTCATTTAAAGCACCTTTGCCAGTGCTTGAGCATTTTGTATCAAGAAGTTTTATATCTAGAGTTGCAAGCCACTAGTAGAAAATGCCCTTTGGCTTAGGTTCACCTAATAGAGTTGCTGCCAAAAGGGGCAGTGCTTCTCTTGTGCCAGCTGTAGAGATGGTGAGGCACTGTGGCTCTCCAGATCAGCCCACTGCTCTAGCTGGGTATCAGGCCCCTGAGGAAAGGCAAGGGGGGGAAATCCAACCTTTCTGAGGTTATGCTGATTACTGTACCATGAAGGAGGGAGAAAACCAGGCTTGGATAACTTTGAATGGATGACACCCTAAACCCGGTAGCATTTGCTGATTAAGTGCTTTGGAAGATTTTTTTTTTCCTTAAATAAATGCTTGCTTATGTAGACCAGTGGCATCACTTATTTCCAGTAAGGACCCCAAAGCATGTTTAATTGAGAGTGGTCAAGTACTAACAGTTACCTGTGTAGTGGAATCTAATGTAGATGGTGGGATTTACCTCCCCTGCTTGTCAGAGCAGGAGCTTGCTGAGCCTTAAATCCAAACACATCCTCTTTTTACCTCCTTCAGCCTTACTCTGTGAGCTGACAACGTTTCTTTTTCTGGTGTGTAAATACCAGTTGCCTTGTAAATAAATGTCAAATTGTTTCAAATGCAAAAGAGTCTTGCAGCTGTATGAAGAGAAGAATGCTGAATGCCACAGGTCCCTCTGTCTGTTTTCCTCCTGCAATGGGTCCTGAAATTTCTGCTGTGGAACCAGTTCCCTGTACCAGCTCAGCTGTTTATCAAAGACCTTGACAGCTGCACTTTTTACCAGCCACCTATGTCTTCTTGTTTGTTTTATAAAGGGCTAGAAAGCTGAGTCAGGAACCTAGTCTGAAAACAAATGTAAAACAAGTGTATTTTTTTCAAACTGTAACTGTCACGAGGAAGAAGCTGTTTTATTGCAGCCACTGTGGTATGTTACATTTGCCAGGAACCAGTTTTGACAGGCAGGTTTTAGAAACTTAGAAAAGAAGTGCTGTAATCGTTGTGCTGTTTTCTGCATTGTTAAACGGTGAAAATAATAACCTCCTAACCTCTTCTGTGTTTTAATAACAATACTTAATTTAGCACACTATGATCTAAAAATGTACAGAGATCCAGCTGAGCGCATCTCACCGCTACCCATGCTAAGTGTACAGCTGAGGCTCTGGCATTGCCTAGGATGAGCACCCAGGTAAAATTATACTGATGTTAATGAGTCCAATGGTAATGTCTTTTATCATCAGGGACTTTGGAGAGTTCTCTGAGGAGTTCACCAGGAAGCTGCATCTTTCACATCAAAAGCAAGGTGCCACTCGGCTAAATAACCCGTCCTCTTATTCCACTTACAGATGTGGTGAAGATGATAAAAACCTTAATGATCACCTTCTTCTTTCAAAATCTTAGAGATCAGCTTCTTCTTTCAAGGCTTTAATCAGTAGAAAAGAAATAATGTCTTTGGTTTGGTGTAAATCAGCTTATTTGAAGTAGTTGCATAATGTTACATAGTTCTGTTAATAGTAAATACCAGTTTCTTGTAATGAGCTTTTTGGTTTTTCCTCCTCTTCTCAGCATGTTTTGGTTTATTTTTCTGCCTTCAGTGCAACTTGTCTCTTAGTGCTGAAAAAGTAAATTTGTCTTGGATGCTGGCAGTATTTCATGTAGCAAGCAAAATGACATGTGCAGGAATGTTTGCCTTCTATGTCAAAAGGAAAGAGTGCAAGAATGTTTGAATGATTTTGCACAGTTAAGCAGCTATTCAAATCTCTGAGCTGATTCCTTGTTTGTGGAGTGTTTTAAGAGCACTAAGCTAGAAGTTTATTAGGGTATTGTCCCACTGTGCTGAACCAGCTTTCAATAGGCCAGTTTTACATAAACTTCCACTTTGCCAGGGATATCAAAAGTGTGTGCCACAGTCATAACTAACAAGAAGATGCAGTAGTTTGGAACAGTTTGTGGTCTGCACACAATCCAAGACCAACAGCTGCTGAGAAAAAACTAGATGGCACATGCTCTCTACAAGCAGCATGATGCACAAACTTCCATGAAGCATCTCAGGGAGTCAAAAGCAGGCACTTCCCCTAAACACAGTGATGGTGTTCACATGGAAGTCAAAGGTACAGCTGTTGATAAGTCTGGGCTTCACTGTGAGCTGATGAATCCTGTCTTCTGTGGGCTGGGGTTTTGTTTGTTTGCTTTTATACCTGAGCTATGGTTAGTATCACTCTTTTGAACCAGCTTCTTTGGGCTTCTCTACCCGGGCACAAAAATATTCTACAAACAAGATACATAGAATGTAAAATTATAAAGTAACTATTAGTTGGTTACTACACACAAAAGACCTTATGGATTTAGTGAGCTCTTAGGGTAAATAGCACCCTGATAAGGCACTTGGAGAGTCTTTCATAGCCAGGCAGCCACCATGCAGAAGGAGAAGGGTTAGACTAACTTGCCTCCCTGTTGATTTTGGGGTTTTTTTTACCTTTAAGATTTTATACTTTTCCAAATTGTTTTTTGCCCTCTGGAGTTCTTGAGCTACTAAGAACCCCTGTCTCAACAGGGGCTTTAATTTTACACTTTTTTACCTTTCTACAGACTTTTTCCACTGCTCTTTCTCAGCAGTGTGAGTTGGGGGTACACGGCCATGCTGTATCAGTGTCCAGTCAGGTAAGCCTTGGGAAGCCTTCAACCAGGGCTGTAGGGAGAGAGGATTACACAACCACAGAGCAGTGAATCTCCTTTGTAAAAATAATGTAGTTTTCAGAGGTGTGCTGTGATAGCCAGCAAAACCTGCGTGGTGATGTCGGATGAAGGGGAAGTAGCTACGACACATCTGTTGTCAAGATAACAGCAACAAACTGCACCAAGGTTAGCCATGCCTGGGTTATCCAAGGCAAAACCTTGCATCTGTGTGGTGCATGTGACACAGGACCTTTTGTGTCACTCTCAGAGGTTGTTCTTGTGGTCAGTGGTAACCTCCTGGGCTTACAACTTAGCTACTTAACTTTGCTTTAAATGTAATTTTTTTCAGTCTTCCTATTACTTTGCTGTAATAAATGTACTGTTATATAAAAAAAGATTGTCTCCTTTTTTTTCTCTGCTTTCATTTCCATACTTTCCAAGAGGCATACTCTGATTAGCTGATTGTGTGGATTTGAGTTCATGATGAGTTGCTGTGATACTGTTATGAAAAAAAGGCTATTTGTGAATCTAAGCTGTATTAACACTAAATTTCTGCATATCAAAGGAAAAATGAGCGCATCTCATGGGCAAACTGTTAAAAAACATTCAGGTTTTTAACAGATCTCTAAAACCATTTTTTCTGTACTTCAGAGGATTTATGGCCAAATAATTTTTCAAGCCTGTAAGGTGTCAGGCTCCCCATAGTGGTCCCTGATTTGAGAAACAACAGGGGGTATGTTTTGCCAATGTTTTTATTTAATTTTGTTAAAAAACCATTTCTCCTGCTTCTCTCAACCAACAAGCTAGTCAAGTGTGCAGCTGAGCTACAAGCCTTTACAATGAGGTAGAAATGATGTTGCAGTATTTCTTAAATATAACTTAAACATTTTAAAAGAATGTAAAATTTAACTGACTCCCCAAAGCACCAGCTACAAAAGGATTGGAAAGACTCACAGCACATTCTGTACCGTGTTACTTCATTTGATAAAGCTGGAGCCAACTGGCTTCCATTGTTCTGTGACTTACAGGGGCATTGCAATTTTCCTGGTGGCTGGATGTGTGTTCTAGACCTGGAATCAGACAGATACTGGATTTATTTTTTTTTTAGCATTGGATGGTTTACAGGACCTAGTTAAACTTTTAAGCTTCTTAAGATTTGACAAAGAAATATGAAAAAGTGCCTTGTAGTTCACAGAAAGGAACATTTACTTGCATACTGATTCTTTTACATTATTACTTTATGCAAAAGGGAGACAGGAAGAGCTGGACAAAACCTCATGTGCTTTCATGGCCAGACCCTCAGGATTTTTCAACTTGGGAAGATAAGCTTCTGATGATTAACAAAGAGTGCTCTGAAAACTGTAAGTTAGTACAGCTGTTTTCTAGTAATTATGCACAATTTAATGAGCTAACCTATATTTTCTGTTATATCATGCGTTCCATACACATTGGTTAAAGAATTTGTTTTTAACTGAAGCAGAAGTTGGATAGATTGAATTCAGGGGTGACCTATTAGAAAAACAGGGAAAGATTTGAGATAATCTGTTGCTTCTGTAATCTTTATTTCAGTCTGGAATAAGAGGGGAAGAGACCTTCAGGGGGAAAAACAGTTGACAAATCTTTACAAAGGATCAAGCATTGTTTATATAGTGCTAAGATTTTTTAGTATTTTCTTGTACTAATAATAGGATATGCATTCCCTTTTGGCAGGAAGATGTTACAAAAAGGCTATACAACTCCAGAACATACATAGCTTCCTATTAATCATTTACATCTGGAAAGTAGAACTTACTTCACCCAGGGATGAGGGAGTTTAATTGTGTGCTTAGGCATATCACAGTGTAGTTGGAAGTTCACGTACTTGCTAAAATCGAGGAGCAAAATAAATCCTTCAGCTGTAAAGCATGCAGAGTGGCTTTGTCTAAGCCTCCACCCACTTCATGAAGTTAGGAATAGAAAAAGGGTCCAAGAGGAAAGTTAAAACGATATTAACCTCAAACAACTGCAGCAGATTGCTTGTATTTGGGGACTTCCATATTAGCTATTTGAAATAATTTTACAAATACTGAATTCAAGCCCAAATATAAGAAACAACAAGAAAGTGTTTCAGAAGAGAAAGCAGTTGTAGGTTGAAAACGAAGCACATTTCTGTTGAAGTCCTGACTTTTAGTCCTAGTAGTTGGACTTTAGGCAAGCCAGCTGGTCTATAATTCTCTTTTAAAAATGGGAACGAAGGGGAGATGAAAGCTTTCACTATCATAGTGCTTATAAATCCCTATCAAAGATAAGACTTGGGGCTTATTTCATTACATTTTGAGAGAAGAATTAGAGAACAGGGCATGCTGTGCACCCGCATCTCTGGGGTGAGCTGGTAAGAAGAGCAAGCTCTGGGGCTGGAGTTCCAACAGGAACATGCTGGACCAGAGCGAGAGGGAAGCAGGAAGGGGCAGCCAGCTTGGGTGCCACTCTTGAGCCTCTGACAGCAATGCTAATTGGGGAGCAGCAGCTTCCTCCTCCTGAGTTTCTACCAGTGAAAGAGCTTCTGGTAATCTGTCCCCCTCGCTCAACTCCCTTTTGGCATCCCACACTGAAGTTCCATTGATGAGAGCCAAAAGAAGGGATCCAACTTCTGACGTCAGTATTGCGGTACTTCCACAGCTTGGAAATAGGGAGCCACTCTTGCTGACAGCCTTAGCTTTTCTAAGGTGGACTCTTCTCCCAAGCGTGCACTTCTTTTGAGGCATCACCTCTAAATGAGGTGGATTTGTAAAGCCCTGTAGTGACACCAGTGTACCCGTGACACACGAAGAGTCGTGACAGCTTTCACAGCAGGATGTTACACCTTGCACATCTATTCATGGGTTTTGTTCCAAGAGCAGACGTGGGAACAAAGGGATCCCCTCCATAGTGTGCACGTGCTTTGGGAGGGGGTTGGGGTTTTTTTTTTTCCTTTTATCTTTTTTTTTGTTTTTCTGAAAAGTCTCTCAAGAAAATAAGGTTCTCAAAAAATAAATGAGACTCCTCTCAAGGCCAAATTAAGATCTAGAAGGTTTGAGAGGGCTTCTTGGGGACATGCTAAGGGGCATCTGGTCAATGTATTCACAGATAATCTGACAAAGGAAGACATGGCTTAAGTTTTAGGAAAAAACCTCAATACTGAGAGTCTGAGTAATAAGCTTCATTGTCACGGGGAAAATACTAACTGCATCACACAGTTGGTTTGAAATTATTCTGGCATTCTCCCTACAGAGATCTGGGAGTCGTTTTGCATAGTTTTGCATAGTTGCAAGACATTAGATCAGTGGTCTATGACAGCCAAAAGGCAAGTAGAACATTAACAGTTCCTAGGAAGAAATTGAGGGAAAAATAGATGTACACCCCAGCGCATATATTCAGCTTGAATATTGAGGTGCTTCCAGTGAACCTCAGAAAGTGTGCAACAGAGATGAGAAAAAGGAGGCCAAAAAAAAGGAAAATAAAAAAAAAGAATGATAAGAGGCACAAAGTGGTTTCTTCACAAGAGATTAAGTAATTCACTTTCCAGGTTGAAAACTCAAGAAGAGGAATGTGATACCTGTAACAGTGTGAGAGATGAATAGAGAATGAGGAAATTGATGGGTTTTTGTAAAATGACAACTGGTTGGCACTCGGTGAAATCAGATTTAAAGCAAACATTCCATCGTGGATATTCCTGCCACAGGATATGGTGGAAACAGACAAAATGGCTCCAAAAGGCACCAGCCACACAGACTGGGTGGCTGTGAGACAGCTGGCTTTGCATGATCCGAATGCAGTCAGCTCTGATCAGAGAAGGACAGGAAGGCATACTGGTGAAGCATCTCCTTCTGTTGGGATCACTGGCCAGTGTGGAGACAGGGTGACCAGTAGGATGATTTCTATATTCTTACAGCTGTTGAAAATGTAAGAGCCTTGACAAATGAACTAAAACCCAGGTAATTAATACCTAGAAGTGGAGACTGAAACATACTCATGTGGAGAGAGTAGAAAATTCAAGATTCCTGAGAAAACACGCCTTTAAATCCTTTTAATTACAGTATAGTATATTTCTCTGCTGAAGAATGGCAAAAAAATGCTAGGGTGGGAATGGAGGTTTTTTCTTGTTGTCTTTGATGTACAGATTGTTCCAGATCAATGGCACTTCCACAGCAGATGCTAAAATCTTGTATGAAAACCCTCACCTGCCTGAACTCTGAACTGGTACTTCTCACATGCACACGTTTTGAGTGTTCAGCAGCAATGCAGTGTTGGTTGGGCACATCGGCGAGCTCGGGTAGTTCAGAGCAAGAAACAGCTTTAATACTTCCTCCCAGAGCTGGGTTTTAAACCTACCTTTCACTCACACCAGCTGTAGGCTGAGATCTGCGATGACTGCCGTGGACGTGCCCAAGCTTACTTCCTACTTTATTGTCGCGTGTATAGGACTTCAAAACACAAATCTGGCACCTTACCCAGCAGCAAAGCAATCCCCTTCTCCCCATTAGCTTCACAGGTCCAGTAGATCATAATAATCTTGGGAGCTGCCTCTGGCTGTTGCCAGAGAGAGAACCCAGCCTTGCCTAGGTAGGGGTTCCGCGCCACACTGCCGAGCAGTTGGCAGCTCTGGCAGGACCACTGGTCAGACAGCCGCTCTGCCAGCCCGGCCTTCTGCCTGCACAGGGAGAACTTGCACAGGCTGAAGGGCAAGTTCTCACAGACAGAATTCTGTGATTCTTGTTCACTTGCTATTCCTGCAGTACGCTGCGTGGCTTGTGTGTCTACAACGCGGCCTTCACAGTTGGTTGACAGCTCCACGTTCTCTCTCACGGAGAGGGTAACGGGGGAAAAATTAATGCAGTCCTTCAGAAAACCTTAAGGGGACCCTAAAAAACCACACAAAGCTCTTCGACGTGAGCACGTGGCTATATACACTGACTGCATGACACTGCACCAGCAGAAATGTTTTCTACTTAGCCGATTTAGAAGCTGATTTATACACGGTTAATAATCCATCATTGACGTTTAGGCATCAGATACTGCAACCGAATTCACCCTTTCTTCTATCAGTTACACTGGTTTAAAATGCTAGTTATCCTAAAATAGTTAAGAGTAGCTATTATATTTAAACTACAGAATTAAGCCAGACAGAATTATTTATTTTGGCACCACATTTACATAAACCCTAATTTTAGCTTAATTAAAAAAAAAAAAAAAGAAGAAAATTCTACTGCGCTAGAAATGTGCTTCTGCTGTGGATTAGAGAGAGCAGAGAAGAACATACAGCATTCCATGCGAGGAATGAAGTGAACATTGATGGGTTTAGAAGCTGTTCATGCCAAGACTGCATATCCTGAAAATAGAGCCCTACATCATCCCTGAGCAACTGCAACAACAACCTCCCAAAGGTCACACACGATGGATTTTTTTTTTTAATCCCAAATAACTTACTTTGAGTTGTGGCAAATGAAACCTTATCAAAATCTCCATTGTGCTTTTGCCTTCAGACTTTTTCTCGTTTCGAGGACAGGTGAAAATTGGATCTGCTGTGTATGGGAGGAGTGTGCAATGTCTTTATCACACATCCTGCCTGTTTACTGCAGTCGGTATCGCGTTATGAAAGTACCTCGTGCGAGAGCTCGCTCGCTTTTCGGCTTTGCAAAGCTCTGCTTCTGCTCAACAGAGCACATTCTGACTGTGTGTTTAACCTGTGTATCACCGCTCTGCTCTGCATCTTAGAGTTCAGGACATTTGGTATTGCTTGATCAAAACCACCCCAGCAGTTCAGTAAAGGAGCATTAAGACGCTAATATCTAAGTAGCAGGGTAACTGCTATTCATTAACGTTAAAGAGAACAGAAACAATTGCTCGAAATCATAGCAGTCAATCTCTGATCCTTTAAGAATTATACTGTTCTCATTTAGCCGAAGTAAATACACACGAATTATGTCCCCGAGGGATCATCTACTCTCCAGCAGCTCTCTCAATAGCTGTTAGATCTAAGAATCTTGTTTATTTTTCATCACATCTTAGAACGCATTTCTAGTTTTGCTCTACTGCTTGGCTCCAGTTAAATAAAAACGCTAGTTGGTTTGTTTTCCTCATTATTTGGCAAGAATAACTCACATGATGGTCTTATGAGTTGTGCCTTGGCCATGGTTGCTCAGGTACAGGACTCCCTGCTATTCTTTGGTTCAGGTTCTCGAGCAGGTACTCAAAGATGACTCAAAACTTTTGTTTGGTGCTGGTGGTTTATATCCAGTTCTTCCACGAGCAAAGAAATACTTAGAAGTATAAACTCAAGGTGTATCTGTGTCCAAACTCGCATTGGCTCAGCTGAACCAGTGCAAACCTGTGTGAACAGACCTGAGGCAGGAGCCCCAGACAGCAACAAGATGTCAGTTGTCCCATTTATCGCCCTCAGATTAAAATCCAAGCACAGTTTGTTGATTTCTACAAACAACTGAACTGGTGATCAAACTGGTGATCAGAGATTAAAGAGATGCCTTGTTCTGGTGTAAAGTCAGGAAGACTGGGCTGCAGGCAAAGCCTTACTGTGAAAGGTTTGGCAGATGTGTGACAGCCGAGGAACTGAGCCGGATGTGCGTCCTCCCACGTGCACAGGTTGAGTGAGGTCCTTGTCGGGGGCCACCCAATGAAGAGTCCAGAACGGGGAAAAAAAACCAAGTCTTTTAACTTCCAGCAAATAGTGGACAAGTCAGGATTACTTCTTGAATCTTAAGGAGGCAAGAAATGTATGGGTTCGGTTTGGAATATTACGTATGATTTCCCCAGGCTTCCACAAATCTGTTTAACTTACATGAAGCTGATCAAATCACTTCTCATTTACACTTTGCTCTTTCATAGACATGAGTTCCAAACAACTTGAGTAGGAAGAAACCCCTGGAAAGATCAGTGTGTAGTTACCTGGGACTCTAAACATGCTTGATCATTTAAGGAAAAGACAAAAACATTCTGGACTAGGACTTTTGGCAGAACTTCACCTGTTTCACAACCTTCTTCTCTGTGTTCATGCATGTTGGTATCAACTGACCTGAGGACAATGCTGGTAACTCCTTTAAACTGGCCATGCAACTGCTTATTTTTAAGGGTTTTAGGAAGTTGTGAAATCAGTCACTTCAAAGGTTTCTCTAGAAATGTTCATAGTGAAGCACTGAGACTCATTTCCTGGTGTTTAAGTTATAAGAGTTATTTTTACATGTAATTTAAGTTTATTTTGAGGAGTAAGAGAAAATGTACTTAGCTTTAAACTAAGAATTGAATTAATTCACATTTATTAATGAGCATATAGGTATGATGGCCCGTAGGAGAACTTCAGGGCTTTTTTAATGCCAGCGTTAGGTCAGACTGTAAACGTACATGACTGGAAATACAAATGGCAATGCAAAGTGAAATTCTTACTGGGATTTTTGGAGAGGAGTGAGGGATGTATATTCCAGGAAAACCATGGGCCTGGTTAGCCAACGAAGAGAAATATGGTGTGTATTAGCTGAAAATCCATGCAAATATAAACCAAGAGGGTCTGTCGTGCTTTGTGCACACATTCACTGTTCTTACTAGTTCTATCTAGACACATTGCTTTCAACAACAATAACCCTGCCGTCAGCTTTAAGACACTTGGATTCAGTTTAAAATCCCCCAAAACCATGTTAAGTGCAGCCTGAACAAGCTGCTCATGGGTTATTGGGTAGCTGCTATGAAATCACAAGACTGGAAAATAAACCACTGTGAAACAAAGTGGACCTAATGGAAGATGTGCAGGAAAAGGGAAGAAGATGACTGAATTCCCATGGCTATTTAGTGAATTAGGGGTTCAACCCAGACATTGCTACATCAAACTGAACACAACCTAACTTTCCAATACCTCATTAAATGATTGCGAACTCTGCTGTATTTAATACTCATTAAGGATGTGACGGAAAGCCAAAGAAGTTTAAATTGTTTGATGGTAAACCCAATTTGTTTCCAAGTACAAAAAAAAGTATGTCCTCTGAAAGATATTATCTAGGTACAACAGAATTAAAACATACTCGATTTAGAAATCTTACATATACACAATGTTACCATGAGCAGAGACTTTAAACCAACATTAATTATGTATGATATGTGCCTTTTATTTTCTCTTCTAGGAAAGGTGAAAAAAAACTGTAATAGAGGTTATATAAAATGTTGTGTTTGCCCATCTAAAATATTAATTTGAGGCAAGACACTTCAAAGGAAGTCTTATTTTCAGATCATGGGTTTGTGATAGGCATATGAAATGTGATAATCGTATTAACTGCTAATTATCAGTTACAGCATAGAAAATGAGCATTCTCCAAACACTATAGTTTGTGAGAGCTGGGTCTGAAATAAGCATTACTTCTTCAGCATTTCAAGGGCACAGGGTTAAATACTCTGCTGTCTGGGGTTGGACTCGATGATCTCTGGAGGTCCCTTCCAAACCCTATTATTCTGTGATTCTGTGTCATTCTGTTCTGTACCAGCTGGTCCCCAGTCAGTATTCTGTCAGGAGGCTGAAGACACAAGTTCACAAGACAGAACACATGCAGCAATATGCACACAACAGTCAGCACTGGCAGCAGCAATTCACGGCTGCAGCGCAGAAAATGCCCTGAGATTGAGGAGCGGGGAACAACCAGAAACAAGTGTAACACTTTCAACCTGACCCAGAGTTCCAGTGTATGATTAAATACTTGATTACAGGTAAGAAAGTTAACTGGGACAACAGTGACTTCTGCAGTGAATGTCACAAAATAGAAGGAGTCTCACTTTCCAGTGAAGGGTTGTCCTGGTTTGAGTGGGAACAGAGCTTGTTCTGTTTGGTAATTTTACTTTTCACCTCAGCTTTTCTAACTAATTGCACTGTCTGAAGGTACCAGCCTGTTCTCACAGACAGTGTCTGCTGCTAGCAGTGCTAACACCCCATGTTTACAGTTACTACCAAGGTCGGTGTGCAGACCAAGGCCACTGCTGGATCTTGTGCACCACATTGGGGGGTGCAGAAAGTGAGAGGCTGCACCTGCAGGGAGGAGCAGACAGGACAGGTGACCCCAAACTGACCAACAAGGGATTCCAGCCCATATACAGCATATTCAGCACAGAGCTGAGGGATCTAGAGAGTCTCACTCTCTCTGTGCCCTCTTGGACTGCTTTGTCAGCTTTGCTTGGCTTGGCTCGGGTTCTCTTTTGGCTTCTTCCTTGGAGCATCTGTCCATTCTGCCTTCGATCCTGATCTGTGTGTTCCTGAACCCAGCACCAGAATCCAGCTCCTGAACACAGCTCCCGGCTGCTGCGAGGCCCAGGCTGGGACTGCCCCGGTGCCTGCTCCACAGCATCAGTGGTGACAATGATGGAATTACCATCAGGGGGGTTGGGTTCCATACTGGGTTTGTATATTTTTGTATGTATTCCTTTATTATTATTTTCATTCAAGCTGTTCTAGTTCCCTTTTCTAATCGCTCTCTCCCTTACTCCCTTTCTCTTCCCCCTGGGGAGGGAGGGGGGTTAACAGAGAGCGTCTGTTATAGGTCTAAGGGGCCACCCTAACCCTAACCCATGACTTAAGTCAAAAGTTAAGTTAACCCCTCATGAAGATCCACAGCCTGCTCATTTCAGATGGTCAGTGTTTACTCAGTGAAAATATTAAATTTACTAACAGTAGCTTTGTTTCTATGCAACCAGAACGTAGTCAAAATCTTTACCTCATTTTGTTTGAGCTTCAAATGGAGTAACTAATTGCTTTCAGATTATATTTTGAAAGATGCAAACTTTTGATTGAAGAAAATGCCCCCTACTACTTCCATTAATTCTAATTAATTTAAAATTTTGCCTAAAAATTTTCATCATTGCAGCACTATGAATTTTTCTAAAGCCTTACCTATTAATTCACAATTATGATTTTACCAATAGTTCTGTAAATATTGCAGCAGAAACAAGGGGGGTGGGGAAAGATCATACAATTTGCAAGGTATGACAAAGACTGTCTAAAGCAACCCTCAGAATAAATTTACTGGTACGTTTTCTGAACGAATGTGTCTTACCTCTCCCTATTTAAAGGTTTACAACCATCTCTAAACTTTTGAATTGATGTTTTGAACTTCATCAGGCCTACTTAAGGGGCAGTATGTGTAACAGCATACAGGCTGATAGTCACATCTTCAGTTCAAGTTTATTCAGCTCTAAGTGAAGTTCACTGAAAAGGTACAGAAACAGGGAGTTTCAAGTACACCTGGGTGTACTTGAAAATCTCTACTTCAAGCAGTAAGGTCTAGACATCTATGACAGCTGATAACACATGCTGTCAGCAAGGGGCAGGACCAAATCAGTTAGTAAACAAAAAAACCCAACCCAAACAACGAAAAACCAACAACAAACAACACCAAAAACCTCTCAAAACTAAAGGTTTTGGAACTTTCAAGGTTCCAACTACCATTTTGTACTTTCCCATTTAATAACAGCATGCTAACTCATTTCAAAACATACTTTTTCTATTATAGAATATGGAACTCATTACTCAACACAGAAAATCTCTTTTCCTTTTTAATAGGCCCTTATGTGGTCCATATGCACATCCAGGATAAATGGGACTCTAGATCTAATCGCTTGAAAACATAACTTCCAGGGAAGCAAATATCCCTAGTTTTCATCCTTTTAAGGTCTAAATATCCATTACTGTAAGATTTTTGTCCTCAGCATGATTCTGTAATAAGGAGTAGAATTATTTTTTTACAGGAGACTATCATAAAGAAGACACTACATTATACAGGTGACTTTTCCCTAAGGAAAAAGACAACATTAGGCTAGGGATCGTGTAACAGCTACACCGCACTAGATAACGAGACAGTGAGGATTAGATTCTTACCTAGCAAGAACATGAAATGTGGTGAAACACACCTTTCCTAAGACCCTTAACAAGCTGGTGGAAGAGCAACGTACAGAAAATGTATTTTTAACTTCAGTTTGAGAACACCCTATACAGTGAGAGTTGTAAGTACAGTAATATCAAGATTGTGATACTGAGAGGAAAATACAAACTCAGTCTTCAAGTCATTATGTTCTAGTGAGCGTGCACTAAACTGTTTACTTCCAATAGATATTCCTTGAGACAGGATAAATCTGTGATACAGGAATGAATATACCAAGTTCTTTTCAGTATATTTCATCTGGTATAAAAATTCCCTCCCACCGAAACACTGCATTCATGGTTCAAGGTGATGTTATGAAAATTAATTAACAGAATTCAAGCTCTTATTACGTAAAGGTGGGATGCTAAAGAACATGTTTGGAATCTTTGCTTTCTGTAATCAGTCGATGCATGAGATCAGCATTTCCAATCAACTCCACCAACAACTAGATTTGTTCTTATAAATGTTTTTTCCTCAGTAGCCGGTGTCATTATTCCCCTAATCCTTCCAAGATCAAACTGCATCCCTAACAGCCTGGAACTAAAGGTGAAGGCTTTTACAAGCTCCTTAGTATCAAATCTGTTTAAATTTATGAGTTTAAGAGCCTATAGAAATTATCTTATCTTTCAGCCCAGAGTCCTGTTGAAATAAATTTCTGGAAATAATACATATCTCAAAAATATTACTATCATAAAGAGATTGTAGGAACACACCACAAATAGTAAAGACTGAAAATGTCACCCAACAAAACTACTCGTGTAAGGATTTAAAAAAAATACATCTCCTTGGTATGGACAAAGCAGGGGGAATTACAACATCTGGTCTCAGCTATGGTAACACCATCAATGATCATATTCCTTTAATAACCTTCAGACTACTGCCTAACATTTTCGCATTGAAAGCAAACAGGAGACTTGCAATTTCTGAATTTATTTGTTAATGTTGCCCCCTTAAGTTTGCCACTGTAACCGAGTAACATACAAAAATTACACCATTCCATAAACATATGAAGAGACAAATCATCTCTTCTGGAGAGCATATGTCATAACTTTTCATTGAAAGCAGACATTAAAGAACAGACACTAACCACCTTTTTTGCTTAATACAGAATCCACACTGGCTACTGTCCCTTGAAGGCTTATCCTGAGTTACTAGTATGCAGCTTCTAGTGAGTTTGCCTCTAAAACAGAACCAATGGTAGAGAACTTGGCCTAGAAGCCCCTTATTCTATAAACCAGCACTGCACTATCCACACTGGTTTTATTGTATGCAGCATTCTCTGCACACAATCTAAGAGGAGATGGCTTTGCAAATAACTAGGATCTGCTACAGCACACTGCTATAGAGGTTCCTGATTTGAGATCGATTTCTGCTTGACAAACTGAGATGTTTGACCTCCCAAGACCAAACATGACAGGCATGAGCTTCTCCTGACAAGCAAGCATGGACGTGGGAGACAGACAGCCTGCTCCTCGTCTAACTTGTTCGCAGAAGGCTACAGGGGCATAAGCCAAATCTGAAGATATCTTTCCTTGAAAGAAAACAGAGCTCCAAGACTAACCTGAATGTTCAGCAAATGTTTTCATATTGCCAATCATGTTGAAATAAGAACTGTTTTCCTGAAGACCAAAACAAAAGAAACACACACTGGGAAGCAGAGAAAGCACAAAAAACCTTTAGAAGTTCAGAAGGAAAAGAGATAAAAATCTGTAACCACAACAGAGAAGGGTATTCCCCTGTGGCCCATGACTGGCAGATCTAGTTTCACCTCCACTTCTAAAAGCAGGTTGAGCTCCTCCTTTTAATATAGCCCTACATAGCAGTAGAATGAAGACTAGATCTATTGGGTATAAACTGAAAGTAAGATATGGGGGGGGGGGGTGGAAACCCTTCAAATTGTGCTTTCAAAAAGCTCTCAGGAATTATTTGGTTTTTATATATATGTATACACATACATACTAATGATAAGAGCAAGAAATCAGGTTCTCAGTTTTCTTATTTGAATGACACAAGTCAGTATCTCTTACTTACAACCAACCTTATTTTCTAGGGGTTTGGAGTTGTTTTGTTTTACCATCAGTGTGTGATTGTCAAAGGGAGGCAGTTAAATTTCATGAATCTCTCTAGTTAGATTCTAGAAACATTCTGTCCTTGTTTCACTTCCATAGTGTATGCATATCTTTGGATAAGCTGCAATGTTCTCTATTGACCATTTAGCTTTTATATTATTTTTTTTTCTGAAAAGCAGCAAAAAAAATATTAAGAACATGTACTGCTTTTTTGTTCTTGCTAGTGTTATGTAGGCAAAGCAATGAAAGGGAGAGTTGAAATCTCTTTCTTCTTCTGCATCAACAGATCATTTAATAAATTCCAGTGCAGCTACAGTTGTGCAACCCTATTAAACACAATGGAGTTATAGAGGCATAACCAGAGGCTTAATTTGGCTACCAGCATTTTTCTTACTCATGCCAGAGAATAAAAAGGAAAGCACTCAGCCTAATTTCAGGCTGACAGGAGAGAAATACATCTTTTACCTTCCTGAAGATATTTGTTATGGAAGCATGTGTGTTCTGAGCCACTGGGAACACATGAATGGAACAGGACTGATGCAGTGGCAACCAAACTTTCTGGCTGCATATGTGACACTTGAACACCAGGAGAGTCCTGCACCCATCATGCAGCAGCGTACCAGCCCTGCATTCCCACAAGGTCTGAATTCAGCGCACATAAAGAGTGCCTATCTTGCACAAAAGGAGCCCATGCAATGGTTTTGGAATGACTGAGGCTGACTCAACACACACATACTGAAAATCCAGCACTTGGGGAAATCTCAGCTAGGCAACACCTACGCCAAAAGAATACACTGCTCACGCACGTGGTTGTAACACACTCGTGCTCCTGTTGCCCAGAGAGGAGCTGAGCAGCACCGCCTCAATCACCACTCCGCTGCTGTCACCTTGCCTGGGCAATCCTCGCTCTTTCTTTACGTGCTCAGCATCAAATCACAACCTGACAGGGAGAGACTAGCAGGACTTCAAGCAAGAGCTGAGTGGGCTACAGCTACATGCAATTTTATGACAAGCTGCAGACTGAGAATGCCCAATCCAGATCTTATGCATGTATACAGGTCGATATTACTGTATCTCTTAAAAGGTTTTTTTTGAACAAACAAGTATGTCTATTTTGACAGCTATGTCTATTTTAGAGCAAGGAGAAGTTCCCTACAAGCTTCCTGAATGACCAGAAAAAGGTAAGAGACAAACTGAACCTAGATGTGCTTATCAATATCCCACAAGTTCAACCACAGGCTATGGTTCCACATTGAGAAACCAAGCAAATTTGAATACCATTTCCATAAATATTTAAAAACATGATCATATCAGCTATTCAACTTTAGATATTCCATCAGTCTTAGCTCATGGTAAGATGACATACCCATCATGTCTACTTTTCTTAGCAGATAAATCATCTCCTGCTGCAGGTCTCCTCTTTTTCCTTGGAGGCATCACTTTACTAAAGCAGTCTGATGAACTGCAAGACCGGAGACTTCCTACAGAGGGAATTAAAAACACCAGTACAAGAAATGAAACTGTTGCAGACCAGATAAACTGTGTCCACTAATAGGCATATTACAAATGGAAGGGAAGGGAGGAAGTTAGTGGATTTAAAGATTACAGAAGAAATGGTCTCCTTTCAATAGCAAAATCCATCTCACTTTTATACGATGTTCTACAACCAGATTTCAGGTAAGGCCACAAGTACTATACCAAAATGCACAGTAGTGCTAGTGCTACTTTAGTCTAACAAAAGGCAAGAACTGAGACTATCCTGAAGAAGTACTTAAGTCCTCAAAAAGGCATCATTATTTTCAGTCATGTATTCAAAACAAACTTCCAAGAGTCATTCATTACTTTTTGACATACAGATGTGACTCAAAAACTAAAGCACTACCTCTAGAAAACAGAGCCTTTTTATTTTTAAGCCCCAAGTTTTTCAAGATAGAGAGCAAGGGGTAGGAAAGGTTTTGTGGTTTTTTTGGCTTTTGTTTTGTTGTTGTTTTTGGTTTAGTTTTTTGGGGGGTTTTGGTTTTTTGTTTTTCTGTTTTAAGGAGAAACATTTAGGAAGAAACACTCAGCAACCACTAGGAGAAAAAATAGGTGACTGACTGTATCATTTGAACTGGATAGTTCTCAAAAAATGAAGGTCCCCAAGTAGGAACCAGGCAATTATTCAAGGCAGTGATACCAATTAAGTGTCAGTCTTTCCCTCCCCTTCTCTCATCCGCATAACTCCTCTATGTATCAGGTGACTCTTCAGTGTGTCAATGCAGCTCACCAAACCTGTAGATAATTAACTCAAGCAAGAAAGAATAACAACTTTCTGTACATTAGCACAAGAAAGAGCGCAGGACCGGCCCTTTTGACCACAGCAAGTTGTTAAATTGCTGCCTCATGAAAATGGCAGGCTAACACTCCGGGCAAAATTTTGACCTACTTTCATATACTGAAGACCACATGGACACCTGAGAGAGGTGTGTGTAAGAGCAGCCCAAAGAGCTCTCAAAGCTCTAAGTGTTACACAGAGAATTTTAAAGGAAAAGAAGAGAGGTGAAGTATAAAAATCCAGACACAAAGCGATGCCAAAGAAATCTGCAAGAAAATATGAAGAACTCCAGCATGCCTAAGCTGCCTTCTCTTAGCTTCAACAGCATCCACCTTCAGCTATGCTTTATTAAGATGCCCACGAAATGTTTTTATTTTAAACCACAGCACAGAAGCAAGCAATAACTTTTACTACTTTTTGACACCAAGGGAGCAGACTGAAATCAGAGGCCCAATTCCCAACAAATACTAACAGCAATCTTTTGCTTACCTATTCTTCGTATCTTTGAAAGTCTCTCTCCTGTTATAGGAGAAACACATGTAAGGAACCTTACAGCCTCACAGGCTTTGCTACATGTACTTTTATTTTAAACATGCACTGAAACTGCTATGCATATGAAAGTACGGATTTTTCTAGTATTAAGCAAGATGTTTAAATCAGTTTTTACATCAAGATGAACTAATTTGGTTTTGACTAACAAAGCTTTTGCACTTAGTATGCCTTCTTCGTTCTTACCTTTGTATTCCTTTCTATTAAGAAGAAAATTAATCTCCCAAGTTCAAGAAATACTCTTCCCAGTTGAAAGCTTCTTCCTACATATTCCTTTTTCTGTTTTTACACTGAAGCTCCCCCATCCCAGCATCCTCCCAGGAAAGTATGGCCATACCTACACTATCTTTTAGAAAGAGAGTTTTAAGAGTATTGTAAATGCAAATTATAAGTTAATTTGTTATGAAAAAACTTCCAAGTGTTATACTCCCTAACTACCACATGAAAAAATCATAGGGGCTGTGTCGGAAGACTAGAATTCTAGAAGCACTGTCCAGAATACATTACAAAAGACAATTAACAATAACAATATTTATCTTCTTTTCACCAATATCAGCTTTATTTGAAATAGATAAGCCAAAATTCATCAAAACTCAGTGCGCCCAAGGCATCTTACTTCTCAGATTAAAG
Organism: Actenoides hombroni; assembly: GCA_024336885.1. Lineage (NCBI taxonomy): Eukaryota > Metazoa > Chordata > Aves > Coraciiformes > Alcedinidae > Actenoides > Actenoides hombroni. The sequence goes on along the minus strand of WUAM01000260.1, from coordinate 795,164 downwards.
AAACTAAGGAACCTGACCTGAATCCATCTGATTACGCCTGCAAATTAATGATATAGCAAAATTTTATCCCCTTAAATTATTGAAAATGTGACACTTTATGCCTTTTAGATCAAGTTTCTAAAGACTCCACCAGTATTTTTTGAAAACCTACACAAACTAAACCCACTTCAGATGACAGCAGATGGCTGGAGACAGCCAACAGACTCAGACACATACTAAACTTAATAAATGAATACGTGTGCTAATGAACACCTTGTTTGTGTAGCTATCTCATTCCTTTGAGAACATTTGTTTGGTTTTTAAAAGCCTTTCCATTAAAAACAAAAAAAATAAAATTAAAAAAAAATAAATCAAAACCTATTTATGATGGCCACAGGCACTGGATGCTGGTAAAATGTAAAACAAAAAACACCAAACCCCTCATAGGGTTTTTCCAGTGTACTGGTTATTTGATTTGAAACAGAAATATGCAAGGCCTCTGTGAAAAGAGAAGCATAGCAAAAGATGAAAATAACATAAATAAAAATAAAAACCAAGTCAAAATAAAAGTTACAGTACAGAAAAATCATTTTGTCAGATCTGCAACACCATACAAACCAAAGAATTTAACCCAAGAATTCCTGCTTTTCCTCATTAAATGATAGGACTTTTTTAGGAAGATTGCTGAACTTCTTTTAAAGCCTTAAACTGATAAGGGAATTCACCATAACCCAATTTCTCCCATGACTCCTACAAAAAAAAAAATAATTTACCACTTCTTGGTTTGAATGTATCTAGTTGCAGCTCTTAAACTTACAGAAAAGTGAAGAGATAGCTCAGAAATTGGCAAGTGGCTATTAAATGCACATGTACACCCCACCCTCCCCCAGCACAAACACAGACAGACACCAGGGGGACAAACACTGTACATGCTTTCAGAGATATAACATCCTCAACTGAGGTTTGCACCAAGTTTTCAGTATGGTTTAACTGTTGAATGATCTCTAAACTACTGAAGTACGTGGTACAAAAATGTTACTTCAGAAGTATTTCCTTTTGTGACTAGAATCAGTACACTGAACTGGAAGGACAGTTATAATTTCCCTGGAACAAACTCCAGAAGTTGACCCAGCAGAATATTTCTCTTATTTCCATCTAAAGGTAAAAACTGTCACAGTTTGGGTTGGGTGGTTTTGGTTGTTGTTTAAATTCTCGCAATTTCTTATTTTACAGTATAGCTCACTAAGAAGCATCAATGCTAACGTTTCCTACAGCTTTCTAATTCTAAGTGTAATTTCTAGGTCTAGCCTTTTACAACCAATTTCACTTCTCAAAGGGCTGATCATCTGCAAATGAACATGCAGCTCCCTCTGACCTCATGCAAAGTGTCACAGGAACTTTACTTACCAATTGCAGCTTCTCTGATGGGATTATCTTCAAAGTTTCTTACTCCTGGGTCTCAACTCAAGATTGGCAGAACCCTCCTAGTTCTCACTGGTTTTTTGACACTTGAAGCTAGCATTTGTAAGGTAGAGCCTCCAAATGGCCACTGAATGGGCCACCATCAGCCAAAAGCCTGCCGAGTATAAATGTTGTTGGCCAAATGTTCTATTCAGTACTTCCAAATTTGCAGGAGACAAAGCTACCAAAGGGAAAAACCAACTCGAGAGCTAAAATTCACCCTAAGAAATTTAAAACAAAATGCAAGATAATCACTAGAAGGGAGGGACACTCCTAGAAGAGCAACAAACCCAGAACAAACAGAAAACACATAGGTAAATAAGTAAGAATTCTCCAAGCTGTATCACTAAGGAAGATGATTTACAGCATGTCATTTCCACCTTCTCTCTAGATAATGCCTGTGTATAACCCTGCTCTTCTGATGCTTAAGTAGAGGGATGTTTCAAAGGGAAAATAATTATAACTAGAAATGCTGAAGCTTGATAATGATGGGACAAGACCACCAAAAGCACAGTTAGCAATCGCTAATTTTCAGATACAAAATGAGGAAAACTAAAGATACCCATCAAAACAAACAGCTTTCAAGCTTGCTGTAAAAGAAAAAAAAAAATTAGGAAAAAAAAAATAAATCACCTTCTCCATCTTGAATTCCACACTACAAAATTGCTTTGGACTCAAAGAGGGTTTTCTTCTCTAAAACAACAAAAAAAATAGTAGAGGCAAAAGTAATTTTTTTTTCCACACCTACAAGGTTCAAGAACAGGATGACATCTTGTTTTTCTTGAAGACATTACCTCATTCTTTTAAACAAGCCAGGTGTGACCACAGGAAGTATACTTTTAAAGACATTTTAGTCTGGATATGTAAATAAGTCACAATTTAATAACCAAATCATGACTTCAAGATATTAACAAGTTGCTAGATTTTCAGTTATGACACGAAAATAACTATTCTTTCAAATCCTAGGGAGTTTTCCAACATATGCATATATGTATTAGAAGAAAAATAGGTTACAGAATCTGAATGCCTGCTTTTCTTACCCCTACGAACAGCTGAAAAGGCAAAGGCCCACGACACATCTACAGCCTACCTTATTTTTCAGACATATGTGCATACTGAATGCTAACACATTTTTGTGAGACTGTAATCATAATAAGTGACTGGAATTTCGAAGTGAGGTCCATCTTAGCTCCCAAATCACTGAAGGAATTTTGAAACTGCCACCCTCTAGCTCTTAGATATTTAAGATCCAGTTCCAGAAAACTGGCTAATACTTAGAAAATATATAATTTCCTTGAAGTAATTTAGATATCCAGTACACTTATTATTAGCTCAGAAACAACAACTTTAAAGTAAGTACAATATGCATTAAAATCTCATTATAAATATTAATGTAAAATTGAAATACTCTTTTTTTTTTTAAATAGCTTTTGGAAATCTCAGTAAATGTTTATCTAAATTTTGTTAAGTCATCCCCAAAGCAGGGCACACAATGCAATAACATTAACCAGGATAGTTATGTCAGAAAATTAATAGTAACCATTAAGCATAAGGCTTGCTCCAGAAGATTCAGAGTGAAAAAAAAATAAAAATATCAAAACTATAAAAATAAATAAATCATCTTTAGATGGTTTGAGCAACACTCAAAGAATCTTTTGCGACAGAGTTACGAACATGACTTTCAAATGAGTTCTGGCCATAGAATCTCAAACCCACAGCATGTATGCAGTTCTACAAATTGCATAACAAAAATAACAGGCCTTGACATTTCTTACTGTGCAGTCAGTACTACCGGAAAATAGAAGTTCCCAAAACTTCGGCGTATCAAAATCAAGCCATTTATAAAAGCAATCCTTTTCCGTTTACGTAAGGTTCTAAGCAGAGAGGCTTCAGCACTGTCAAGTCCCGTACCAAACGGACCCGGGACACTTCACTGGACTGTATTTACAGTAGCCAAAATCGTATGGTTATTTGTCTTCATGTGAGAAAAACCAAGCACACATTTCACCTGAATTTGCCTGGAAGTTATGCAAATGTTGGGGCTTCATCTTTTTCTGCGAGTAGACATAAACCAGGGCAGAAGCATAAGAAATACTGGAATGGAATCTGAACATGAGGAACCTGCCAGTATCCACCTCAACCTTCGGTTCTCATATCATACTTGTTCCTGATTTGAAAGGTTCTTTTACACTATTGTAAAAAAATTACACTCTTTCCTGGGATTTTGTCCCCAAATTCATTCAATGGGCATGGTTAAGCTTTTGAACCAGCTTAATTCAGCCAACATAACGCAGGCAAATAGGACAACCATGAGTGTCAGTATAAAGCAGCTCATCACAACCAGTAACATGCTCAAATAACTAGCAATAGAAATAATGAGAGCTCTGAGGCTCATTTCTTACACTGACCTTTATGATAGAAGTGGTAGGCAAGAGATAAGACAAATTCCAAATGCTTTAAGTACACCTACTTTTATTGATTGATTAGTGACAGAAGGGAACTACCTCAATGCTTCACAACAGTTTTTTGTGATCAAAAGTGAACAAAGATTGTGGACTGTATTTTTCACATGTAATATCAGCACGTATCTGTGGTTAGTCTGAGCACCTGGATCACAATGGGGAAAACTTCAAGTCTCCATCAGGAGATGGGAGAGGACATCACTTCTAACATACAGACAATAAACCTCTGACTGTCTTGAACTACCTGCATCAACCTCTTCTGCAGAGTCTTTTCATTTACACAATCAGCTAATTTCAAGTATCAAATCACTAGCCACACTGAAGAAAAACATTTGATAGGTGGCTTAGGGCAATATAGTTCAATGATGAAACAAAGTCACTCGTCACAGTATGGAGGAGGGTACACCAGCCCTAAGTAAGCTCTGTCAGATCCCAAACAATGCAGTCTTATGCATCTCTTCTCATTGTTCTAGGCTAAGAGTGTGCTAGACTTCCAAGTGTGTCCCACAGATCTCCACAAGGAGCTGACAGCCCTCTCCACTTCCTTAAGCACTTGAGGTAACATCAGCAAACACAACCATTACCTCAGGATAGAGAAAAACTTAGAGACAGATGGTAAGACAGATATGGCCAGTTTTAAAGAACAGTTCTGCTGAGTGATCAGGGCTTGAAGCCAGGAAGTTACTTTTCCTTCCTCATTAGGTATCATGCCTGAAACACAGAAAGGAAGGAAGAAAAAGAAATCAAAGAAGATGCCAGCTCATAAGTAACAAGCGCAAAAGGAGGCAGCAAATGTTGCAAGATACCAAGTCACAAAGCACAAATGCTGATGAATCAAGAATAGTAGCAAGCTAGTACCAGGCACCTGAGATGAAGGCCTAGAAAAATGATTACATTTGATTGAACAGAAAACAGATTTGGACTAAGAAAAAGCCCTTAGCCACTGACTGAAAAATCTGCACAAGAAAGAGGAACAACTTGCACCGAAACCACTCTGGAAAAAAAGCTGGGTTGTTTGGAGCACAGCATTTAAACTCGGTCACAGGCATCACAATAGCCACAAGAGGTCTTGCTTCTGCTCTGTTCTCACCGCTGCTCTTTCAAGAGTCAAAACCCTGTAAGAACATCAATATTCTGCTAGTCGAACGGGTTGAGCCCAAGGAGTGAGAGAATTTTTTCCCTAAGTCTTCTAAATTACTTACACTAGGAAACAGTAAAATGAGAGGTACTGCCGAAAACCGTGCGAGTCCTTCACAACCGGATAAATTAACAGCACGAACATTTATTTTGAATAAAACTTTAAAAAAATCCTGGCACTTGTTTTCTAAAACTCCTTTAGTGTTCTAAAAAATAGTTTTCAGAGATGTTAGAAAGACTTCTTTGATGAAAGGTGTTTCAGTCTATTTCTACTACACCCCTATTAAATACCTGTCTGGTGATCGTCTTGACCAACGTCCTCTGTCAGATTCTGCAAGAGAGTAGGAATGATACAGTTAAACAAGATGGTGAACTTCATTGTTCAGTAATGTTTAACTTTTATTTAGTATTTATCTTAAATTACTTAAAGAGCATGTAGCTAAGACTGCAGAGCCTTTATGTTTTCAGTTCACCCTTATCTAAAAAGTGACCCTTGCAAATTTAACTAAAAAGTTCAAGGACAGCCTTTAAATAATTTGAAAAAATATTTTTGAATTGTTTTTCTTTTTTTATCAAAACCGTATCAAAGTGTTTCAAGAGGAGAAATAACTACCCACTGTATGGGGAATTTTGCACTGTTATATTGAAAAATTCCATTCATAAACGCAGCGTTAGAAAGATGGAATTTACCATTTACCACAGGAGTGACTCTGTTTAATGATAAACATACATACACGCTCTAAAGAAAACTTACTACAAACCAACTGAAATCTTGGAAACGAGTTACCCCCTTTTTTTAGGCAGTGTCCTTTCCACTAAATTTGCAGTGTACACATAGAAGCCATATCAGTATTTCCAGCTATGGCTGCAACAAAACAAATGTAAATGCACAGCAAACAAGCACGGGCAATCTTCAAAAAAATTGTTAAAAACAACAATAAATCCTTTTTCACTCTTTGCATGGTTGGAAGAGGATGGCTTGCTCAGTCAATGTGTTTTCCACCAAAGCTGTGATACATCGGTTACCGGTTCTGATTACCATTATTTGATCCATCTAGGAGAGCTGCTTCTGTGGAGACATCTAAAAGCAGCGTTGCAATGAGCAGTGCTCAGACTCCAGGCTGCCCCCCAGAGTACAGTCTTTCGTCTCTTAACAGATTCAAGACCAACAGCCTCTCACAAAAAAAAGGCAGTCGTAGTTTTTAGCAGTGTAATCATTTAACGATTTCAAGCACAAAACATTCTGGAGTAAGGCCCTAGCTATTCTGCTGAGAGAAAATGGCAAGTCATTACCAGCCTATTGAGGGTGTGGTAAATCTTGTGAATATTTGCCAGCGTTGATAGGTGAGAATTCAGTTGGAAGTCTAGAGAAGGGGGGGAAAAAAAAAACAAAACCGTTTTAAACTTTCTGGTTTCCAGCTGTAGCAACCAAGATCTTCATACGTTCTGGTCATTTCATAAAACCATCACCCAACTGTAAAATAAAAGCCATCTCCACACTTTTTCAGGATCAGCATTTTCAACACGGAGTGGAATCGGTAAGTAAATCCTGCAAGATATCCTACATACATGCATTTTCCTTAAGGCACGGATGACACTCAGAAAAATTACAACTGTAGCTAACCATAGATTAATACAAAACCGTACTAAAGAAAATACCAAGCCATTTACAACTTTCTTCCCTTTCAATTGGGAACAGGTATAATTTCCACGCTGCCCAGTCTTCCTGTTCCACCTATTCCAAAATGGATTTAAGTACCACGTAACAGTCTAAAATCACTAATAAACATGCTAGTTTTTTTTTTTTAAAGGTTTATTAATACACACATACTGCCTTTATACTAATTTCTTTGCAAAATTAAGTGACTGGAATACACTTACATGAACCGGAATACAGCTGAAACATGACTTTTGTGTAAGGAACCAAAGGTCATAATACAGCAGTTGTTAAGACCAGAGACAATAACAGCAAAAATAAAATATTCTGACACTTCATGAAAGAAACCATAGCATAGATGTTAACTTTGCTTCCTTGCTTCAAAAATAAAACATGTGAGTTTGCTTCAGCTGCAAAAAAAGCGCCAAACTGATTTCTCTCTATTCTTTTAAAATCCCCTATTTTTGCTAAAAACACATCAAGGGCAAGACTGGGAAATAAGTAGTTTACAAAAAAAAGCTCAACTGTGACCCAGCATGCAAACGACCCAGAACCTCAGAAGTTAGACACAGAGCAGTTGACAGGGATCAAAGACAGCCAACCACTGTACAGCATTTCCATTTAAACTCCAGCCAACCAGCTGCCCCACTGGAACAAACCCACCACGACCAGCAAAATTCTTCCACATGTGAAAAGCTGGATGAAGTCAGTGGCACTGCCCAGTTAATGCATTAAAGCCTTTCTGCTGTGAGACGGTCAATGGGGCTCTGCCCGGAAGCTGATACGAGACGCAAGTAAGGTCAAAAACGTAATTCCCACATCTCCAGCCCTAGCATTTCAAATTAGTGCCCTCAAAATACACTTAAGATGATCCAGAATCCAGGGATAAACAGAAGCCACTGTTAAATAACTTTGTAGCAGTGTGGTGATCTGATAAGAGGTGGACCTGAAGGAACTGTCTGCAGTAAGTGTATTTGTTTCACGTGTTGTTATGGAATTCTCTTGCCACGGTGAATTAAAAAAAAAAATCAATTCAGAAGATACCTTTAGGAGTCATACATTTAATTTAATTATGTTACCTAGAGCCTATCATTTCACTAATTGCTACCTATTTAAGGTATTGTCCCCAATCCACCACCACAGCAGTACAATTTCTGCAAGTCAGAAGCGCCAAAGATGGAGTTTCCCACTTTAAATATACTTATCTATAGGAAGTCAAAGACAATCCAAATCTTCTTAGCAAGATACAGTAGGAAGATGCTGCATCTTAAACAGGATGCTAGATTTTTTCCCCCGTATTAGGTGCTCAATAAAATTCCGTTATTGCTAGTCAAATGATACATTCTGAAAAAAGCAACCCCAAGTTTCTTAGCCAACCTTCATTTCATTATAAAGAAGGGGGGGTGGGGGGGGGGAGAGAAAAAAAGGGTAGGGAAGGGGGAACATAAAAGCCATTCTGAGAAGGGCAAGATTAAAAGGTAAGATTTGTTTTGTTAAGTACCAAACTAAGATGGAATACGACTTAAAACTTCCCTTGTTGCTCAGACTAAAATCTACAAAGAACATGGGTATTTAGAGAAAACAGTTATACCTGAAGGTAGCAAGCTGAGCACACTGGGCAAATATCTTATTCTAAACAAATATTAAACAATAGTTTTAGATTACACTCTTAAAAAACAATAGAAAAAAAAATATTTTCAAGTATATTAGGTGTCACCTTTGACATAAAAGTTCCCGAGGCACTTCAAAACACATCATTCATACCAGTGTGTTTCACACATCCACTGGAAATACCCTTAGAATTTTAAGCTCTTAAGTCAAAAATAAGTTACATAATGATGATGTACTTAGAGGGGTTACACAAATGTATTTTACGGCTCTCATATAACAAGTGTCACACCTTGGTTCCACACAGACTGGTTTCTACATAGGAATATGGAGGACTAGAGTCCCAAGATTTCTCTCTGCCACAGGGGAAGCTCGCAACGCAGGGACATTGTCCAAACCCAGGCTGCTGTGACAGTAGCTGTTATAAAAGCAAATATGAATGGTGGACAAGACATTAGGGAAGCTAAATTACAGCTCAGATCCCCTTCTGAACTGGTTACAGCGTTTGCTATTAAGAGAAAAACGGTTTTGAAGACACAGAGCCTAAACAAGAATGCCTCCCATGTGCAAATAACCATCTTAAACAACTAGCAGAGGGGCAATGGCACGCTCAACGTGACAAGAGATTCCAACAGCTGGCTGCAGTTCCTACTCTCAACTTCCACGCTTGCTTATTAGGCAGCCTCCAAGCTGTGCCTGCCTGACCCCCTTGGTCAGCCCACGACCCCAGGAACCTTATCTGCAAAAATATCAACAAACGAACCCTGCCAGCTCAGTGGTCTGCACAAGATCACCAAGGAGATCGAACGCCAAATAAGCAGAGTTGGAGCGTGAAGTGGGAAAGGTCCTCCCAAGTGGGAGCAGCATAGCCTCTTGAGGCAGCAACACCTTACATCAGCTGTCCATCCAAGCCCGACGTCGGAGAAGAGTGCTACACCACGCCTAGCTCCACACTCAACAGCTGATTGTATGAGCTTTACATGAGGAAAGCCATCATGCATGATGCTATTTTTCACCTGAATACAAGCACATGTATTGGTCTGAAAATATTTTTGATTTTGAGGTGGGTTTTTTTTTGGTTTTGGTGGGGTTTTTTGGGGGGAGGAAGTATAGCAAAGTACCACACAGTTTATAGCCCCTGAATCAGAAAAAGGAACCCTACTTCTTTTGTGGATCCTGAGGAGAGATGCACTGGAATGTTTGCTAAGATTTCAAGAGGTCTATGTCAAACAAGCGTACATTTTTTTGTCAATTAAATTATTTTTCATGCAGATGTTAGCTTATCTTTAGCAAGGATTGAAGCAACAGAAATTCCTAATCTTGTTAAGCATTTTGCAGTAATTCAAAATATACTGGCTAAAGAAAAGGAAAAAAAAAAACAAACAAAAAACCCAAACAAGGAAAATAATTTCAAATCCAGGATCTGGAAAGGAAAGAAATGTCAGAGCCAACCTAATACCATGGATTTTAAACCCGGTCTGCAGTTTATCATTAACACTTAAGTGTTAAAGTCTGGGTTAGTCAATTGGAATCACAGAATCACAGAATGCCTTGGGTGGGAAGGGACCTCTAAAGGTCATCTAGTCCAACCCCACTGCAGTAAGCAGGGACATTCTCAACTAGATCAGGCTGCTCAGAGACTTATCAAACGTGAATTAGCCATGATCATGTACAATTTAAAAGTAAAAAGCAAGCAGTTTAAAAATAACTTTTAAAAAATTATAGATTAAGGTTTATACTATGGACCTGACAGTTAGGGAGAGGCCAAGGAAACAACAGCTAGCTGGTCTTGCTTCCATAACAAACTAGACAGAAAACACTCTACACCCCCTCAGCAAGATAAACATATGAAATGCAATGAACAAACAAACAAAAAAAATCAATGTATCTTAAATATAAGCAAATTATACAGGTCAACTGAAATGGAATACTTTATCATCCTATCTGAAATGAAAAAAAACTTTAAAGGTCAAGTCTGATTTTTTTTTTTATTGGAGGGAACAATGTGTTGCCAAACTGTTCAACTGAAACTACAAATGAATATCTAAAGAGGAAAAAAAAAAAAAAAAAAGGATTTCTGCCTATGCACCTACTCACACATAGGCACATGCCTGCTTGAATGAAAACTTTAAGTTAGTTCCTGCTGTCAAAATTATCACAGTAAAGCTTGGAAGAAAGGCAGATACAGCATACACTGCCATCTACTACAAACCTAGTCAAAAATTAACAATAGTACTAAACCAGTCCAGCAGCTGCCTCCCAGTTTCCTTTCAAACCTCCTCGATTATTTTTCTTAGCAAATAGAAAATTTATACAAAACCTCACAGTAACAGTAGGTCTAAAAATATTTAGCCCAGACAGACATATAAGTGCTACATACACAACTCTGCATTAAGAATTAAGTATGGAAGCAGTCCAGCAGTAATTTTTATTATTGCTAAGATATGTCTGACTCAGGACAAATATTGTAGGTAATTTTCTGTAATCTTAGCTGATAAAAGTTATACAGCAAACACGTACTAGGCAGACTTATCCCTGAAAATTAACATGGAACGTTTATGCTTTTAATGTAATTGGTTTCAAATAACAGAACTGGAGAAAAAGTGTAGTACTACTGGAAATAATAGTTCAAAGTACTGCCTTCTTATTTAGTTTTAAATAAACTTTACTTATGCAAAAATAAATAAAAACATTTAATCTTCTATGAACTACACCATTTCATGCTCTGCAGTCCACTAATAGAATTATCCTAACAGTAAAACAATTTATATTGAGTGAACGTAGGACTTCAGACCTGAAACCTTCAATACTTATGCTCAGAATTTCCATGTTCATTACCGAATGCAGAAAATAAAATGAAAATAGGCATCAGTTTGATTTTCATTCACATGAAACCATCAGACAAAGCTAAAAACTGAGATTCCCAAACTGCAGTAGAGACCAGTTAGGAGCCAACTGCATTCTTGTGAAAGGCCGGATTAAAAATTCCTTTCCAGCGTGTCTGTAGCTGAATTCACACTGGCAGTGACACCCTGCAGCAGGGCCAGCCTGCAGCAGAGACCTCTCTCCCTTGCGAGAGCAAGGATGCGGGCAAGGGGAGGTGGAGAAGAACAGGCTCAAAAAACAGAGCCTCCCTTGATTTGGTGGAGTTGAATGTAGCACATGAGTCAGGAAACATGGCAAAGAGAAGTCAATTCCGAGCTAGACGGTAAGGACACGCGATTCAACGGGAAGAGAAGTAGGAGGATCCATCCTGGCTTGAGGAGCAACAGGACCTGGCCGTGAAGAGTTACAGCATGGTGCTGCGTGCGCGGATGCGTACAGAGCTACACCAAGCTCACAGCTACTGCTGATGCCAGCAGCATCCAACCCGACAGCTGCAAATTCGTGTGCATTTTTCAAACACAACAGCCAAAAATGTTTTGAAGCGAAACACAGAGTGACTAAACTACTAAAAAAACCAAAAACCTACAAAAAAACCCCAACACATCAGTCACTCTATCTGCAACAAAACATTTTAAAATTACTACAAGCTACAAAAATAGGGAAAAGCACAGCAAAAAGTATTTTCCCCACACAAGCAAAATCCTTACTCTGTCTAGGCATCTTAAAAGTACCCTGATCTGAAGGCTCGTTTACAAAAAGAGCTACTGAAGTTTAAAGTTCATGGAGAGTTTTAGAGCAATTTATGCAATGCAGAAATTGTGTAACAGTTACTTTAGTTCGAATGCATTTCGATTTACCTTAAATTGACTCTGAAAAATAAGAGTTATGCCAACATATAGGATAAAACCCCCTGCACACTGGCCCATGGGAAAAACTCCCAGGGTTGGTTTTGTTTGAAGGCAGGGTGGTTTTGGTTGAGTGTTTTGTGTTTTATATAAAAGATCTAATGCTAAGTGTATTTCTGGTGCAAAATGCCTATTTCTGTTGCTGCAAATACCACCTGTGTACCTACTAAATGTATTTGATAAACATTCCTCATGAAGATTCTTGCCAGAATACAATAAAGTTGCAGTGACAAGCCTCAGCTGGAAAAGAATGAGTAAAGGTAGTGGATAATTAGAGCTAATTTACCTCTATTTCTAAAGCGTGTACTAGAAATCAAACATCATTTCAGTGATTCCATGTTACTTGGACTGTGAAGAGACATTCTTTCAGTCCACAATTCAAGAACGTAGGAAACTGAGGTACAAAGCGCTTAACACGGAACCCATTTGACACCCATTTCATGCAAAGCATTCATTTAGTCCAAGTCTTACTCTACCATCCAATTAATTCCAAAAAGTGTCAGCGAGTTAGTTTCCCATCATCAGCTGCTATGGCCCCAGAGCTGTTTGCCAGCACTGCTCTTAACTTCATGCCAGGTGAGGTGTCACCTGTCATCCTACAAAGGGCGTAAAGCAAATAAAAACTCCCCATCTCTTGCTCTAGCTAATTCAGCAGAAATGCAACCCTGGCAAGTACGCGCTCCTGGGGTATCCGGCCCCACGCAGATCTGGCGTACATCACAATGGAGCTGCAACGATGTAGGAACAGCTAGGTCAGTCGAAAGCATTACTGCCCCAGCTGTTTGGTTCTTCCTCTCTGCCAAAAGCTACAGACCCCGCGGCTCTGCCAGCAGCACAGGTCATGGGCACACTCCCTAATCCACTTCAGGCAAAAAGTCAGCCCTGCCAGTTCAGACAACTCAAGCAAGCGGCAAGAGCTAACCCAGACACATTTGACTGAGTGGATTAGAGAGTGCTCCTACAAACCATCTCACCAGTAAAGCAAGGGAAGCAGTAATCTACAACTAATGAGCAGTAATGAGCAGCTGCAGTAGACAGGGTCCCACAGTCTGCAGAGCCACACATCTGCATCAAGTGTCACAGAAGCATGTGTCACAACCAGCTGGTACCTGAGGGCAAGCTAAACCCTTGTAGTTCTAACTAGTGTGTACATATACACACACACAAACAAATACATATATAAATATATATTAAAAAAAACCCAGAACTATATATATAAAACACTGAGCAAAGTGGTAGTTATTTATATCTCTTTATGAGGCAAAAGTAGAAATTCTGTTTAACCCAAGACCTATGATTTTAAATCAAACAACTTAATTGGATAGTGTAAGAAAAATGCTGGCACATTTGAAATAAGGGTTCTGCTTGAAGCCCTTGTTAGTAGTCTTACTTATCGTAGAAGAAATAAGCACATTATTAAATGCTCTAACATTTAAACCAGATACAGGGGCTGTACATTTTCATGGGAAGTACTGTACTTGCTACTCCAGTGCTTTTTGGCAAGCACAGGACAAATTAAAGCAAGTTTTCCTCTTCTCCGTGAGGACACAAACAAAACTAGGAAACAAGGCTTTAAAGAAGCCCAACATCTTTGATTTCAGTACCTCCAAAAGATGGGGGGGGGTGGAAGTGTGAAGAAAATACAGGATTAGTAATTCACTTAAAGTTAGCACAAAAGCTACTCCGACAATAATAAATTTTAATCAAGTGCTGCAATTACACAAATGAAATCTCATCCTGATACAAAAGAATGAAGAGAACCAGTGAGAGGAAGACTGTTTACCTGCCTAACTCAACTGACTGAGCCGCCTTGCACAGAGAAAACATTTCCAATCAGTTACTGCAGTTGCAAGCAACATTTAAGCCAATGCTTGCAGCGGCAAAAAGCTGCTGTTTCTCACATAATGTGAAAAGTACACATTCAGTCTCAGAAAGTAAAACTGAGACTGATCGAAAAAAGTATTAATGGAGTTTACATTGCTTCAAGCCTTTAAATCAATGAGTTAAAAAAAAAAACCGACAACAACTACTGTGTAACTACAGACAATGAAGTTAGCTCATTTAAGAAAATATTCCTACTTAAAACAAAATATATACAAGGCTGTGAACTGCCAAGTAATAAAAAAAAGTGTCGAGGTGGAAGATTAAATTGTTCCAAGGGATATTGTAAAAGAGAACGCAGTAACAGCTGAAGGCTCAGAAACAGTTTTCTTCTTGTTTTCTGCAGAGAAATTAAACTACAACAAAAACCCCAAACAACACTACATTGTCTTATCATCCTACATAAGGGAGTACTGGAATATTTATAATTGTAGCTTACATTGGTATGATGAAGACCTGCACCTTTTTTTTTTTTGGACGGGGCACATGACAAAAGACACTGAACAGAAGACATTTTCTAGAATAATTATCCTTCCATTTCCAACACGAGGTAGCTATTTGTGCCTCCAACCACCAACGTATAACGATCCCTAAATATAAAGGTAAAATAAACCAGAACCACTAAAAAAAAAAAAAAAGAAAAGTATATAATAATCACATAACCTTACAAGTTAGAGCCTTTACCAGGCTGCCCGTCCAATCTTTCATTTTGAGAAACACTGGAGGATTCAAGAAAATCCAGACCTCATGCAGCATTTCTCTCCATAATTGCTTTCAGGACTTCATCCAAAACTCAAGGCCATCATTCATTTATGTATGACCAAAGCTTCAGTCTTCGTTACCTCTCCCATAAGCAAGTTCTGCAGTAATAAAGCATCTCAGAGCTGCAACTCCTGACGCGGCGAGAACGTGTTCCTGGGAGATTTCACCGGAATCGGGAACACCATTCCGCCGAGACAGCTTTGTGCTCGGAATGACAGCCTCATCTCTCCTGCAGACGAGGCTGGAGCCTATTCCTGAACCCCACGGCCACGCAGGTGTGGAACCTCCCCGCGCCCAGCACCCTGCACACAGCACAAGGTCCCTCCCGCCTGCTCTGAAAGCGGAGCCAGAACTATTCTGCAAACAAAGCCCCTCCTGCGCTTTTCCAACACAGGCGGCGTGACCCCCCCCACCCCAGGCCGCGTCCCGCCCCGTGTCACGGGCAGGGTGCAGCGAGGCCCCGGCCCTCCCGGAGGCTCAGAGCCGACCGCGGGGCACCGGGGTGCCACTCGCACCCCCGCTCGGGGGGCGGGGCAGCGCGCCCCGGTGCCTGCTGGGGGTTGTAGTCGCCTGCTCCCGCCAGCGCCCACAGCCCCGCCGCGCCGGGCAGCCGCAGGAGAGACTCCACCTCCCACAATGCGCCGCGGGCCCCATTCCCCTTCACAGCCCGTTTCTCCTGCACCGGCCCGGCGGAATCCGCTAAATTAACCGCCACCCACCTGCCCCCCCGGCACACGCACCGCTCCCACATAACGAGGCGGCCGGGCAGCTCCGCAGCCCGCGGCCGCCCTTCCCCTCAACACCCCCGGCTCCCTCGCCCACGAGGCTCGGCCGCGGCCTCACCCGCTCGCAACTCGGGTCGGGGAAACTGCGTCACCCCCTCCGAGCGCCCCCCGCCCCCCCCCTCCGGCGCTGCTCCCCTCATCCGCCCCCGCCCTCGCACGTGCCGCCCCCGCCCAACCCCCGCCCCTCCCGCCCCCCGGGGGAGCAGCCCCCCCAGGGCCGCCGGGCACCCGCCCTCCCCATAAAGCCCCCCCCCCCCGGTCCGCCCACCCC
>WUAM01000260.1:742000-754101 GCA_024336885.1 Actenoides hombroni | reverse complement strand
GGGGGGCAGCGACACTGCCGCTCCCGCTCTCCGCGCAGCTGATGAGCGTGCTTGCTCGCTCGCCTCTGCGTGAAAGTTGCTTTCAACCCCGAGTGTCAAAGCAAGACACGTGTGCCTGCGCCTTTTGCTTCGTGTCTGGTGTTTTGCTCGAGGAGTAATCTTAAGGTGCCTTAAAGATCCGCGTCAGACGGCACCAGTGACTGTTTCCAATGTGGTCATAAGTATTATAGGGGCTTAATTATTTTCCTTCTTCCAGTTTTATGTATATACTTCCAGTATTTTGGTTATGTGGTATTTTTTTTGTTGTTGACTGTAATGACAGATGATCGGTGAACAGTTCATTTTATGTCTTTAACCAGCAATCACCGGGCCGGCAATCGGGAGAGTTTCAGGTAAAACATCCAAAGGAGTCAGATGGAAAACATACAATAAATAAATAACCCCCTGCGGTTTGCTGATACACTTTTAAGGAACAGTAAGGCAGTCTGAAGATGAGGTAGCAAGAGTATAATCTGGACTTGCACATCTCCCTAGCTCAGACTTCACGGGGTGGAAAGACTGAGATGAAAAGCCACCTTCGTGTAAATGCAGACCAGAAAGAGCAAGGTGCTCGTAAGTTGTTGAGGTAGTAGGTGAAGAGATACCCAGATGGGCAGGAGCAAGCTATATGGCGCATATAGAGTACCGTGATGAAGAAGGTGATTCGCCGATTGTGGGTAGAGCGAAGAGTGAAATTAACTGTAGTTACTTAAGTGTTTCCTCGATGTGCTGTTTCCTCGGTATGCTTTCAGTTGCTTTGCTTCGGTGCTGTTACTGTTATGCTGAGCATGGGCCCTGAATACTTGAGAATCTCTGTGGAAGAGCGTTGAGCAAGTGCTGGGAAACCACACACCGGCTCTTATCTTGTGCTGCTATCGCAGGAAGGAAACAAACCCCTCGGTAAAAATGGTGTGTAGTAAGTCAAGTATTTAAAGATGAGAATGTCGTTCTCTTGTCAAAAGCTTCCTTCATCTGTGGTTTCTAGAGGCCCTTAGTTAGTGGTACTTGATGGTGGTGGTTGTCACTAGACAACTGACTCCCCTGGGCAAGCGGCTGCTGTGAATGGCTCCTTATTTATATTCCAAAATGGATTTGGTTGGAGGCTGTGCTGACTTCTCCCTGGAAGTGGTTTCCTTGGAGCAGAGCGGTGGTATGTTGCGTTGGGATGTTGTAGAAAACTTTTGCTGAACTTCATTTCAAAAGAAAAGTTGTTTAATTCTTCTGTGGGGTTAGTTAAGGTAAAGTGGAAATACGCAGCTTGTTCTGTTGCTGTTTGGCTGGCCTGGGCGAATCAGAGCCCGGTGATAGCTGCTTCTCATGTGATAGCACGGTACCTTTGAGGAGGGAAGGTGGAGGGTTGTAGGGCTGTAAGGCAAGAAGTAGAACTGTTCCATTTTTCAAGTTGCTGTATTAACGCTTTCCAGTGTGACGGTGCTAGGCCTCAGGAGTGGCCCTTACATGGTTCCCCCCACCCCCATGTTTGTCTTTTTAATTTTGGAGGGTAAAATTAATTGGTATGCTGAAAGTTTCTGCTAATACAATTGAGAACATGCTGTCTGTATTTACTTTTTCTAAGAACTTAAGAAGATTATGATCACTCCCCCCTCAGTAACTACGCACCAAGGAAAAACAACTTTGAAAACAGCACGTTCCGCAGCAGGAGTTGCCTGTTTTATATCTAGCTTTGTGTTTCAGGGAGTTTTATCTTGGTCGTCGTGTCTAGTGATGGCTACTGAATTATTGAAAAAAGGACTTAAATGTTTGGGGGTTTTTTAAGACTGAGTTCCTTAAGAGGCATTGTATGGAGACTTTACACCTGAGTGGACTCACGTAATGCAGAGCACGGGTATATAAGGTACTTCCTCTGGCTTAGGACGCTGGGAGCTTTTAGTGATTTTTTTGTCTCTATTTGAAGTCTTAGCTTCACAAAGACGTTATGTCGCGTGGAAATAACAACGCGAGAGGAAGGTGCCGTACGCCCGCGTGAGTTATGTGAGTTACTGTGCGAAAAATGAGGGTAAAAGTGCCGGGCTTGTGACCCTGTAGCTGTAGTTACCAGCCTGCGTTGCCTTACTGGTTGGAAATGTGATGGTAGCTTATCCATCAGCGGGAGGGCAGGTGGCCGAGTGCGTAGCTTGGCTCTGGTGTACGGCTTTGTTACTCTCCCTGTACCCTCGCACCCAAGCCACGTTGAACCTTTATGATTTTTCCATCTGTAGTAATCCTCCCAGGAATGACTATGGGGTGGAGAAGAAGTATTGCAATGTTAGAAGGGTTTAGGATTCGGCGTCCGGCCCGGTCTCCCTCCAAATCCCAGTGAACCCCAGTAATAGGTGTTAGCCAGACTGACTCAGCCTTTTTTTTTTTAGGGATTAAAATAGCAGTTCTTCTTTCTAGTAGTTAGCTCACTTATCCTCAGTGTTTGACAGTTAATTCCCTAAGTATGTGCACTGCCGTATCGCTCCGTCTAAGACTTGTGTTGTCCTTCCTTCCCTCCCCTCCCCCAAATCTATTATAATCCCTAATTCCCTCTGACATGAACACCTCCCAGGAAGAATGACAGAATCCAGTCTCGCATAACAAGTGTCCAGTACCGTCACTGGAAGACACCAGTAAATCCCCTCAAGCTAGTTGAACAACAGTGTGTGCTGCTGATGTGGCTTCAGTGCCGCGGGATTTTTGTGTTTATCTCTAGTTTTTCCCAGTGGTTTTTAGGTTTGCATGCAAGAATGGAAGAGGAACAAACGTGAGGTTTTAAATTTTTTTTTTTAAATGAACTGAAGTTGAGTTTGAGGTTCTCTGAAATGTCTAAATATTTGGTCTGCTACAATGGCGTAGTGCCCAGAAGCTGTTGCTGTAAGCTGTGGGATTTTAAGGGTTTGTTCTTTGCATGGGTATTCTTGCCTTTGTCAGTGTGAGTACCGTGAATGGGTTTTCTGCAGTTAGTGATGATAGCCGAAGCTGATCTGTGTGGAGTTGGCACAGATCTCCACACAGGAGTCCCCTCTTTCCCCCATTCCGGCTGCTGCTTTGGCAGGTGGTCTGTACAAGCGTAAGTGAACTGTATTTTCCCAGTGCTGAGGCTGGGTTAGTCTAAAATAGCTGGTGCTTCAAGCAGTCTCTGTAGCAGGAGACTTGGGATTATTGGCTCGCACACTTGAGTGGTACTGCTGGTCACTTAGGAGTTAGTGTAGTGACCTATTTTCATATTTCTCCCTGTTTTCCGGAAAATGGGAGAAGATTTCCTTGCCTGGACCTTTTTCTCTCCTCTTTTCTTTGAATTCTATTTTTTTCTCCCCTTTTTTTCTTTTCCCCCAGTTATGTTAGATGACATGATAACAGTAAAACAAGCCTGGTGTGTTCTGTCATCTCACTATTGGAAGGCTACTTCAGAAATACAAACCTGATACTCAGGGGAGTATTTGTAATTTTCAGGCTGTATGTTAAAGCACTTCGTCAGTGGCAGTTGCCAACGTTATTTTTCAGCTTAAATAGCAGTTCTTCCTTTGTAATGTTTATTTTGCTTATCTTCAGTGTAGTTCTCGAGATGAATGGTGTAATTTTGCCGAATCAGACTCTCTCTTGTTTGAATGTTTCCTGTTCACCTGATCATCCCCAAATCCCATCGTTGCCTTCTTTCATATATGAATGAGTCCTTTTTAGCATGCATCGCCCAGACTTGTATGAAGAATTTCAGAGAAGGTTCCAGCGGGACTTTCTAGAGGTCTTTCTGCAGTCTGGTGGAAGTATCTTTCTGGCAAACCTTAGAATCCAGTTGTCTGTCTTCAGCCCTTTCAAGGTTTCTCTGCTTTGTCTTTATAATCTGCAATTTATAACAAAAAAATATTGCTGCTCAGGTATGTTATGTTAAATGGAAAGAGAAGCTATGGGTTAAATACGGCATTACTAAGTATCACTGCTACCAACAGTCCTTGGGTCTGCTGTAGTTCAGGTCGTGGTGGGAGTGATGCTAGTTGTACTCATGCAGAAAGTATTCAGGGAGCTCAAAGATACCCCTATAGCAATGTGTGACCAAGCAAGGGAGGAGAGCGGAAAGAAAAAACTGGGTAACATTTTTAGAGGCAAGGAATGGCTGAAGATATCTTTCGGAGACTATGAGTAAGACCTGCTCTGCAGTATTGAACCCTGCTTGTTTAGCCTTTCACAGAATTCTTACTGCTGTTGATCTTTCACTGTAACTTTTTTGTGACAGTCTCAGATAAAAGCTGTCTGGGTTTTGCCAGCGCTGTGCAGTTAAGTTGGTTTGGAGTAACAATATAAGGCTGGATATGTTTATAAAATAAGAGCTGGGGAGAGTGGTGAAAACTACAAATACAGATAGTTTATTGTACTTGGTCCAAAAGATAAGGCTGTAGTAATTCAACGTGAGAGACTGTTAAAAAGAGAATACAAGAAGTGTAATTAATAATAAAAAAAAAAAGTTAAGGAATATCTATAGCCTAGCAGTTGAAAATGGTACGATAAAACTAGGTCTCGAGAATTCACGTTTGAAGTTGATATTGCAAAGACTGACTTCACTTCTCCAGTGACACTGCCCAGCTTTGCAAAACGAAGAAGCATCTTTTGTAAACACCATGCCCTAAAGGGGACTTGGAGTTAGCAGCAGACCTGGACAAAGACCAACTCTCTGTAGAGAAGCTAGGAGGAAAGATAGGTCGAAGCATTCCTAGGCATTTTTCTCTGTCTTGTGTGTGCCTTATCAACACCACTTCTGTTCTTGTGCTGAGTCAGAAAGAACTCTTAGGGTTGTGTCTGTGGCAGCTGAATGTTTTGACACGGACAGAATTTTTAATGATCTGAAATTGAACTACTCTAATTTGCAAGTAATGGTGACCATCTTAAGAAAAGATCGCCATAAGCAAAAAGGTTCAGATTTCGACCTCCACAGACATAATCAAGAGATGAAGAGTTGCTGTCTGGTACATGGTGACTATTGACTGGCCTGTTTGTTCCCTGGGGTAGGGTGATACGGGGTGGGTCTTGTGATGGCTGGTGCTGTTGCAGAGATTCTGGGAGCTCCTGGATACCCCATCTCAGCTTGTAAAGAGAAAGGAGTTAGGAATGAGTGCTGTTGATCTCGGGAGGAGGAGCAGTAAGGGTAGATCTCCCTGACACCTTCACTCAGATAGGGAAAATTTGTTTCTCTGTTTCCTGTAGACACATATGCAGATCAGAGATCAGGCCCCATTCTCTGTTTCTTCACTTCAGACCTCACCTCTGCCTCTCCATGTGAACCTACATGGTGATGGATGTTGCATGGAAAACTGGGGGTCAAAGATGTTTCGTCACGTGGAGTTGATACATATCTTTGTGTGTGTATTTACATGCACCTACCTGCTGAATTAACAGGTGAATAGCTATAGAATAGGTGGTACAGGTGAGACGTCGTAGATAGTAAGCATGGGAACAGAAGGCTAGGTAGATAGAAGAACAAAATGAATAGAACAGACTTTTGGGGAAGGAGTCCAGGAGCCTTTACCTGCCATTATACACATTCCTTTAACGCTTTTCTTTGTACTTTGGGACCTTTGCTGTGCTAGGGGAAAGTGAATCTGATTGAAAAACTTTTAAGAACACTTCTCTTACTCTACGTTATGATCAACCTTTGATATTATAGTCTGTTATTCAGAATCCATTAGCAAGCCAAGAGGTGGGCACAGATTATACTTGTATTTCTGTGGGGTGTGGGGGTAAATTGTCTGCAACTGAATTGATCCAATTTGAAGCCCAACCTTGTATTTCCTGGGAGGATATCTATAGAAGGTTCCCTGTTATGCTTCCATGTAATGCAAGTTGGTTTTTTTTTTTTTTGACTTACATTTTTAAATTAAGAATAAAGAGTCCTGTTTTCAAGTATTTCCTAGCCCCTATGATTTCATAGTAGCTTTTACTGAATGCTTCCTTAAGACTATATCTAGTACACAAAACTCTTGCATATAACTGTATAGTTGAAAGGCATAAAATCTTTTACATGACTCTAGAGTGATGCAGGTGTTCTAAGTTTAAGAACTGGCGTACGTTCCTGACACGAGTGCTCAAAAGGTATTTTGAATCTAGCAGATGGCTATTTGAAAACTAGTATGCATTTGTTACGAGAAAGTAGGAAGCATAGGAGAGAGAGCAAGTACCAGTAGGGCTATTAAAATGTTCTGTGCCTACAGACAAAAATATTTCAACTACTTTTCTGTTTACATTATTGTCATGCTGGAGAATTTGGGCTTCTGTTAAACGAGTTCACATCTCAGCCTGTGTAAATACAGACTCTCTGAACTCTTCGGGTTGAATGCTGTCTGAGAAAAAGGAACGGAGAGAGATGGTCTGCGAGTGCAACAAAGCCCGAGTTCCACGGAGGACTACTCGTTTCAAATTGTATTTCACAAGCGATTGGCACTGCTGCCTTTTTGTATGGTATTTGTATCGGATTTCCAGAGGGCAGCAAATACTGCAGGAGATTGGGATACATCAGTTTAAGCACGTTTTCCTGCAACTGCTTGAGGAGATAAGAAATCCGCTGTTACACTTCGGCATTGTCTGCTCAGCTTAATTGAGGAACAACTAGCATTTTATATATAGGAGCTGAAGTTGCTTTGAAGGGAGGTAGTGGGGAAGGCAGCTTCTCCTTTTGTTCATGGGGGTAAAGTGTTGTGGGGTTTTTTTTTTTGTGGTTGGTTTTTGTAGGTTTTTTGTTTTATTTGTCTTGTTTTAATTTAAATCCACACAGACTTTGCTACTGAACGTGCATAAAGTTCTTGTTGGTTCCTCCTGATGGTATAGAATAGCTAAAGAAAACCTTTTATTGCCATGTATTTTTCTTTTTCTTTGTGCAGGCATAGTAGTAAAACTAGTGAGTGATTTAATAACTTCTGGCACTTTTTAAGAAAGAGAATGTATTTTGAACTTTAACGGTCTAAGGGAGGAAAAGCAGTACATAAGCTGTTGATTTTTCATTCAGTAGTTCCAAGTGCTTGAACCCTGCTAGATGCTGATCTCCAAAAGCTTCCTGAATCAAAAAGGATTGTTGGTTTGGGTTTGAGGTACTTTAAAAAAATAGGAAATTGCCCAAACCGGCTTGCAAGTGTGATAAAGGATTCTGTTCTTGGAATTTAATTTAGTTTCATGCTTCCAGACTGATTTTTTTAGTTGAGTTTGTGCTTGCAATTTATTTTGTAAAAAGGAAAAATAATCTCTCGACCCCTTTGGCAGCTTTGGGTTTTTCCCTGTCATTGCTGTCGTGGTGGCGGTGCGGAGGTGAGAATTTGAGGCTTCGTTCCTACACTGTACACTTGTGGAAGGTCTTGTTTTTCTTTATGCTGAAACTTGGTTCATGTAGATTTGGTGTTTAGAACAACGGTGTTTAGGTCGATGGATGGGAGAACTTTGGTAGGAGCCACTACAAATGCTCTTGATGGGCTGCTGCCTGCAGCAATAAAAGAAAAGGGTTGTATCTGCGGAAGATGGTTGTTGCTGTTGGTTATGGTCTGCCATTTCCCCTCCCCAGTGCATGTGAAATAAGGAACGGGTGGTGATAAATGGCTAGGTGATGTAAGAGTAGGCAACCTAGAGTCTTATTCATTACTTCTCTGTGAAATGTTTGTGTGTAATATTTAAAAAATGGTGCTGGCACAGACGT
Organism: Actenoides hombroni; assembly: GCA_024336885.1. Taxonomy (NCBI): domain Eukaryota; kingdom Metazoa; phylum Chordata; class Aves; order Coraciiformes; family Alcedinidae; genus Actenoides; species Actenoides hombroni. The sequence goes on along the minus strand of WUAM01000260.1, from coordinate 746,411 downwards.
AGTTTCAGCTGTTTTCCTGGTGGAAGCAGCATCTGTTGAGGTAGTCCTACTATATGGATTGCTTGCAACTTCTGATGCTGACAGAAGAGAGCTGTAATTTCTTGGTCCTCTGCAGGCTGGGCACTCTAATTTCTTTTAAGTTGTTTCTTGAAAAACAGTACAGAAATATTTTCTCTCCGATAGCTAGTCCCAGCTTATATTATAGTTGGTATAATAGAAGATAATTAAGGTCACTTTTTTGGGCCCAAACTAAAATCATTGCTTTTTTACTACACTCCCCTAAACCAGCAGTCAGAAAATAGCAGGGGTAGATGTGGGAGACGGGGCATTAGCACCCCAGGAAGGTGTAACTGAGCAAATCTGACCTCGCTGTGGTTTCTGAAGGCACCGAGTTCTTTGGGCTGTGGCACAAGGCAAGGCAGTTTTTATAAAGAGGCTGACCTGAGAGACTTGAAAGGTCTTGTGCCCAGATGGAAATATCCACTGTGCTCTGGTAAGAACACAGCTTGACTTTTGGCATTTTCTAATACGCTGCGATTCCAAAAGATGAAAAGTTATACTCAAAATTTAAAGAACAGGCAGGTTTTGTAGCACTGGCCTGATGGACGTGATTTGTGATTCATGTACTTCTCTCAGTCCCTTTTTGTGCTAGCTAAGGAAAGGAGATTACAAATACACACTTTTTAAGTTCGAGTTATCGTGGTCAAGTTATTACACATTTTTGGCACCAAGCCCTCCTCTGAAGTTTTATCTTGCAAATCCTTGACTACAAATGGGGACTGTATGGGAGCCTTTTCAACTGAAGAAGTCTGTTTGTAAACGGAAAGCCATTTATAATATTTTTTTCTGAAGAGAAACTGTTGAACTGGTATAACAAATGTCGTTCTCAGGTGCAGGTGCTTGGCTATATTCCAGAGTTTTGGTATGGCTGAGATCTGCATCCTTTCCTTCTCTTTCCATGATTTGCTGTAGGTGGTCTTGATCTGCCTTGAGCATTATCTCGCTTCTGCATTAGTTACATAGAAACAGAACCTACGTTAATTTCTTGCCTATGATCTACGCATCTTCTGGTTGCAGTATCCGTGTCTGGTGTCCCTCTGTGTTCTGTGTGTCATGGCTGTGTCCTGTGTCCCCCCTCCCCAGCCCCTTAAAGGCTGGCTTTTTTGCATTGGGGTGCCTTGCTTCTCTCCTTTTTACAACTTCTGTGCTTCCCCTTAATGAACTGATGGGCAGCCACCCAGCCTGGCTGGTTTGTGTGGATTGTGAAGGTGAAAAAAGGCTGCGTTTGGGTGAGAAGGTGGCTGGTGAAACTGGGGGAAGTTCTCTATGGCCACCATGTTCTCGACAGCGTTTAATAACACTCAGTTATCTAAGAATTTCTGGTTTGTGGTGTTAAAAACGGTGATATTGGGGTTAAATTACTACTAGAACTAAAACTTTTAAAAGAAGCAAAAGAAGCAAATTGTTTCTGAAAGTCTTTTGTTAAGACAAAGCGTGCCAAGCTTCAGTAAAGAAAAGGGGGCAGATTTGCATCTCAGCAACCTGGAAAGCTGCATTCCCCCATTTTATTCTTATAAAATCCAGTCTCGTGGGGTAGTTAGCTTAGAAATGGCTTCTGTGACATTCAGGTGTGCTCTCAAACGTGGGGGGTTTTTGTCATTTCTGGTACAGCCACCAATACTGCTGATTTGGGAGGAAAGCAAGCAGTAGGCTGGGGACTGTCTAGCTGTGCAGGCTGTTGCTGGAGGTAAGGTTGGGAGAACAGAGGGAACTGGGCAGCCCCTGAAAATCTTTCAGTCTGCTGGTAGTATCTTCCAGTGCTGTAGTACAGAAATTGCTTAATTGTTTTGTAACAGGAAAGCCTTATTTATGGGCAATACGTTAGAACTGTAACCCAGATTTATTATATGCTTGTTTTGGTTTGGTTTTTTTCCCTTCCACCCCTTGCACGAGGGGTAGTGTCACGAGCCTTGGGCTGAAGCCCAAGTCTTTTGGGCCAGTAATTATAAAAAGGCCCTAATTTAGTGTGGTGTACATATCTTCTGAAATGCAGGTGCTGACATTTATTTCCTGCAAAGTGAGTTTTAATCCTCTCCTACACTTAGCAACGGCAAGGTGTGCTGTATTGGAGCATCTAATTGCTGCTCCAAAGGTAAAGCTGAGTTTTGTGTAGTGGCCAACATTATAGCAGCTACTCTGTGAATATGATACAGCAACTTGAAAATAATTAGGATGAAATTTCTCATTTAAAATAACACTGCCCTTCTGAAAAGTTAACCTAATAAAAGTTGTATATGTTGTTACTTGGACAGGTTTGAGCTTGGCTGGACTTTTAGCTGTGTCTTCAAATTCAGGATGTTAGAGGAGTTCTGTGGTGTGGTTGGTTTTTTGAGCTGTTTATGGTTTTGGGGGGTTTTTTCTTTGTAAGAAAACTTAAGGGTAGCAGCAGTGTCCTTTGAATATATATATTTTTTAAACCTTATGATAGCTACCCTCTTGTACTTTGAACTCTATCATGTAGTTTCGTTATATGCTGCTTCTTAGCTTTTCATAAATCTTTCATGGGGGTGAACCCCAAACACTGAACCTCCACCCATGTGATACCTTTGACTTCCAATCTGGTAAAGCATAGTTACATTTTAACTTCAGGTTGTAAGCTGCAGTTGGGAAATGAAGCCCAATGAACTTCCTTCCAGCAATATGCTGTAGTTACTGTAAGCCTCACTCAGGCCGTTGGAGACTTTAAACCTTAGTGATGCTTTTTTCCCCTCTAGTCAGACTTAATTTGATCAGATTGATTCTGTAGGATACCTAAGGTTGTATTCGGATGCAGCTCTAGTTGTATTTGAAGTTCTGGGCAGCAGCTGCAATTTTATTATTGCTCAGTATATACCACTAAAATACTTGATTATCTCAAATGAGTTTTTCCTGTGCCTCTCACCCTTTGTGCTCTTTCCACATGCTCTGCCAGCTGAACTGAACTGTCAGTAACTTGTCCTAAAGCTTGGATAGTCAAGTTAGTCTTCAGCTTAATTTTATTTCCTCCATTAAGCAGCTTGGCTCTTGGGTTGGGGGAAGAGATTGAATCTGGTGTGGTGAAGAATGAAGAAGTGCGTGTTTGCTCTGGACAGGATGAAGCCTCTAGAGAGAATGGATTATGTATCTGTGAATGTGTGTTTCGCTTGAGGAAGTGACCTGAAATGTCAATCCAAGGTGGGTTTCTGCCTGGCTATTCTTTCAATTCTCTGAAGAGTCATATGGCATGGTTTTAAGTTCATTCAAGTGCTGTTCACAGTTACTGTAATTGAGGAGGAGTTAAAGGACAGCTGACCTTCTTGCTTCTCGACTGGAGTGGATGTAAGGTTTTGCATCAGTTGATTTAAACTACTACTTCTCCTTTCTACAAAAGGGGGGGGGAAAAAAAGAAGAGCGAGAGAGAAAAGTGAAAAGTGCAGTTTATTAATGTAGGTAGGATGAAAGGTTGTAACAGTGTTTGCTTGCCCTGCTGGTCTAAAGAGAAAAAAGTGATGCTGATAGGAGACACCGTACCATCAAATGCACAAATTACAGAAAACAGCTGACATTTTTATTAGAGTTGAAATTTAGCAGGTAAAAATCAGGGTTAGAATTTTATCTGTCTTGAAACACTGCCCTTTAAAACTGGTCAAGCCTTTAAAAAACCTCGAGTTGCTTTTCCAAAGAATTCTGTAGCATGTTTCCAATTTATACACAGACATCATCAGCTCGCCTCCTGTTTGTAAGAGCTTGTCTGACTTTCCTGCTTGCCTTTAAGCCCCGCTATTAAACTTTCTTTTACATCATAAAATCATCAGGATGTGACTTTTTGCCTTTAGATTGCACTTATTATATGGGTCTCTCTTGTATTTTTGGAAACACTAATTAGCAAGTAGATCCAAGTGTAAAAGAATTGATAACGATTGAATGGTTCAGACGTCCCTAAAGGAAACCAGCCCATCATATGGCATCAGAGCACTGATGAAGTTGTGTTGGCCGTGCAGGTCTTTTTGCATCCCTGCAACTTTTCAAGCTGTGACCTTCAAAAAACCAAAGCAAAACGATGTGTGTTTTTTTTTCTGTTCCCTACAAAGTAGATGATGGGGAGTGGTAGGCTGCTGCTGCACGTTGAGACTTGAACTGGGAAAAGGAGTTAAAAGTGCTTAATCTGCCTCCAGGGTAAAATTAAAAATACTAAAAGTGTGGTGTACGAGAACAAAAACACTCTGCTGCTTAGGCAAGTTGTGACAAGTAGGCAAGTTGCATGCTAACTTCTCTCCTGAAGGAATCTCCAGAACTTCTCAAGGCTTTGTTAGGGAGGCACAGCTGAAGTATTGGGTTTTTTTCTGACCACATCCTCACGCTAACTACATGGCGGGGGGGGGGGGGGGGGAAC